>JABCMJ010023631.1:258-15015 GCA_014822125.1 Arbutus unedo | reverse complement strand
TACGTAAAAAGAAACGGCAACCAATATATATGGTAATTGTTAGAATATTAGAATAATATAAGTGGGTTAATCCCACATTGGTTTCGTTAGGAAAACCTGTAGTCTATGCACTCTATAAATAAAGCTATTGTGTTAGGGTGAAAGTTACATCCTATACACTTTTACCTCTCTCTCTTTCTTTTCCATTTCGCTAACAACAACCTTAACTACACTAATCTTGGTTAAACCTTTAGTCTTTCCAATACTTAACTTTTGATCTTCCCAACACAACTGTAAATAATGCTAAAACCAACTATTTGATTCGTGTTATAACTCTTAGACTCATGAAGAACCTGACTTTGAATCTTCCATGCCTAATCCAAAAACTGGACCATATAATGTTGAAAGACACATTCTAGGACTTTGCCAAACGTCAATCTGACTAATCTTGTCCTACATCTTTACTCTCCTAAAAAAAACCAGCACTCGATTTTTTTACCGGTAGAAGTATCTTAACTCCAATTTAATCTTTACGATTATCTTATTTTTCAAGGAAATTAACTCTTGTCGGAAGGATATGTTGCGATTCCATAGTCTTAGGGTATCAACCATTTAGCAACATTCTTCAACTAGTCGATTGTCACATTATAAATCAAACTACTTCCTCATAGTTGGAGATGTTTCAGAACCATCAAAAGTAATTTCCACTGTATCCAAATTTAGTAGCACCAATGATGAACTCGTTTGCGTTAAGAATGTTGTTGTAGTAATGTCGCGCGAACTCCTTTTTTTGTGTCACCCTTAGTTGCCCAATGCAGGAGTGGGTTCCTTGAAGCGAGAGGACATAGAAGAATTTAAGGTTGGGAGCATCTATAAGGGAGTATATTTACATATGATCGTTTATTATTATGTGTACATATATACGTGTACCAAAAAAGAAATTAGAAATTTAGTTACTATGAAAACTCTATTTTTCTTGGTTAGTCCTAGTATAATAATTGGTTATGATCATTTATTATTGTGTACATATATGTGTAGATGTAACTAGAAAAAATAGAAATATAGGTACTCAAATGCATGTTTTTGGGCCAGTCCTAGTATAATAATTGATGTCAACTGCTTGATTATCAAAACAAAAAGAAGAAGAAAATTGGTGTCAACGACAAATGATTCCCTAGACATAAATATTATGTTTATAATAAGGACTTGAGCAAATTGGAGTAAATATTATGTTTCCTGGTGTCTATCTTAACCTTGGGAACTGCAACTATTAGAAGGACTTGTCTTCTGCTGTTTGGTTTTTGTTTCATAAGCATTCTTTGAGTCTTTTAACATATCTTAATACTCCTTTTCAAGTACTAATTGGGTGATTCTGACTTCTGTTCTATTGGAAGAATGGGACTACATCCGAATTGATTGAATGCTTTAGAATGGACCCTCAACTAGCCGTAGGAAAGAGTGAAACCAAGCCTGTAATAGAAAAGCTACTTATGCAGGAGACATATTCAAGGTAATAGAGAAAATTTAAGTCTACTTGTTATGTATGGCTTTTCCTTTATATCTGTTTCCTACTCTTTTAAATTTGTTCATAAATTGATATTTCATTTGTTTGTTAGCTGTTACGGCTTAAAATGTTGAATTTTAGATTATTGATACCCACCTATTTAAAAGTTAAAGCTGTTGCAACTTGTTATAATTATATTTTCATGTTTTTGACTCTCTCCTTACTATTGGCTGGAGTCTGCTGCATAAGTGGGTCAAATATGTGGAGCTGTTGCAGTTATTGTGTTGGCGGCGGGGTCTGAACAAAAACGATGTTAAATTATTGACAACCAACTCATCCAAGAACAAGATGTTAGAGAGTTGTGTAAGTTTATTGTATGTGTTCTCAACATAAGTGAGTTGTGCTGAACAAGCAATTTATTTTTTCTTGGGTTAAGAAGGATTATGCAAAGGAACAGAAAAGTGTACATGTTTACATGGGGCATACCCGAGTTTCATACAAACAAAATGCGCTATACCGTAACCAATATTGCATAACCCAAAGTGGAATCTTTATCTTTATAAGCAGAATTATGCTTTCCGAAGAGTACGGAAAAGCTAATGCCTTGCACATCCCTTTAAGCTGTGCACTAAATCACTCGCATAAAGCCTGCGAATTCCGACCATTCCGAGTTGCTATCACCATCAAAAAGTAAAGAGATGGAAAATAACAGCTGGGAGGAAAGGCTTAGGTTAACTACAATAGTTAGCCACAAGAGTCATTCCAAGGACACTCTCCAATGGATAGATTACTTAAGAATTAACTACAACTCATACCTTCCAAGCTCCCATCAAAGGGGAAAATAGGTGAATGGGGAGATGTAACCAAAATGAAGAATCTGAAATTTTATCCCAATAGTAAGCCATCTAAACATATAAATAGACAAAGAATATATTTCATACTCTAGATTCCAAAATCCAAAGTAGCTTACAAGAAAAAACTACAGAATTCAACCTTGCAAATTGCTTTCCAATCTCCAGAAACAAAAAAATGAGGCAACGCTTTAATTCAATCATATGGATTAAGGCTCATATGGAAGACAAGTAGAATCTCTTATCGCATAAGCTCTTCAGTATTCAAAGTTCAAGCATTTTTTTACACATCTTTAATTTGGTCTCATGAAGTAAATTGTTGCACCAGCTAATGATCAAGGTGGTCTATGAGTTTAAGATTGTCACTAGGACCAACCACAAACTTGAAGGTCTTTTGTTCAACTCTCACTAGTAATGCCTGGCTTACACTAGGCCTATGGGTCGTGGGTGGTTGTAGGTACCTAGGTCACCTTGTAGGGTTGGGTCCAACATGGCCCTTCCTTGGAGGGGTTCTTTGTCACTGAAAATATTCTTTTCAAGCTTGTACATTCAAAGTTATTTGAATTTTTCTTGTCCGCATGAGGTGTCATGTCTTGTACTTCCATCAAAATAGTCCACGCCTGTAAGCCATCTTGCGGTTGGTACTGTTACGAATATAAAAGTTGTGTTACATGTGTTGCACTGAAAGTGTATTGTTGTGTTCCATGTGTGCCTAAGTTGTGGTTAGTTGAAACACTAAAATTTTACATGGCTTAGACGTTGTTCAATTAATTGAGGCTTAGCCGTCATTCGATTGATTGCGGCAAATAAAATGATCTTTCATTAGTCAAAGTCATAGCTTGTTATAGCCTCCAAACAAATATTGGGGCGACCAATATAAGGGCCCAAAGTATTAGAAAGTATGTGTAAGGCCCAAACAAAATAGTCTTAAGTTGGCTAATAGGTTAGAAAGTTGGGCCACCCTAAGATGCGGGGCCCCTAAATATTACCCTAGTCAAATAATAGGAAAACTATAATTTTTGATCTAAAGTTATTTGCATGAAAGAAGAGATAAATATCTTTTCGTTAAGGAAATTAACTGTAATCATGTTAATCATTGAAGATCTTGCCGATATTAAGACCCCTCTTCTTGAGCCTATAAATAGAGGCTCACATTGCTGGAGAGAGGACCTTTTGTGAGAAAACTACAAGAGCTATCATTCCTTCAAGAAATTCAAGCAATTCCTAATACTTGATACTTGTAGAGAACATCAAGCACTTTCATAATGCATCGGTTTTTCTGTCAAGGATGCTTATAATGGAGACCACCTCAATTTTGATTAAATTCTTAAGCTGGGTCCCGGATTTATTCCTTATGAACCTAATGGAATTGACACGGAAACAAGTTCTCGAATTGAGTATTAACTTCAAGGATTCAGATTATTCACACTTAACCCTATATAACTCGACCAACAATCAAAAGAGATTTTATGATAAAAAAATGGATTTAGTCATTGATTTTTTTTTTTTTGCAAAGCAACCAAAAATGCTCATGACAGTTTCGGACTGGTTTGCTTTTAGCCTTTTTTTAGTTGGTTTTGATGTTTCGTTTTCTTCTGTTGGTTGTGTTGTGTAGGGTTGGAAGTCCAAAAGGCAGATTCGTACTAGACGTAGAGTTGGTGATTTATATGGGAGGAGAACCTTCATATTTCTATGGAATCTACTTATATCGCCTTTTTTTCCCCATTAAACGAGGACTTCTCCTGTTAGACTTTGGCATTCAAGATTGGGTCATTTGTCTAGTGAACGCCTTAAGTGTGTTCATCTCCTTAGGTGTTTTGGGTAGAGTGTCTTTCATTGACATCTCTAAATGGGACCGGGTAAACTTGCAAAATTGTCCACCTTGTCTTTCTTGGGGTATGACATTACTCAAAAAGGGTATAAGTGTCATGATCTAATCACTAAGGGCATGTTTCTTAGCGATCAAAGAAGGATCCATTGCTTATTACCCCAAATATGGCTATCTGGTTTGTCATATCTGGGGTTTGTTTATTTCTTTGGACCTAGAATATGATATGTGAGGTACTATTTTATCCGCCTGGAGGGGAATAAAATTATCCCATCCCTCCCCTTATTCATCTCTTATTCCCCGTCTATATTCCCTTTCTATTTTTACGCAAATGACATCATTAATAATGAGAATGCCATCCACCTACTCAATCCACTATATCCTCATAAATTCTCAAAGATACTCAAGCAAACCTTTATTACTGTTCATTCAGCTTTAATAAATCTCCCTTTTATAACTGTTCATTCAGCTATAATAAATCTCCCTTTCTACTACATCCCCCTTTTACTATATCCACCATAATCCTTTTGAAATTCTGATCGATTATGAATGGGCTGTAAAAAGCTGTATGTTTTTTCACGTTACATTTTTGAGCGTCTTCCACATTACAATCTTCCTCCCACAACAACACGTGTCCAAAGAGGACTTGATTCATTTTGATTCTTTTCCTTCCGATGTGCCTTTCCATTCTCGAGCTATTTGATATTCTTATTGTCTTTCTTTGTAACGCTCCAAATTTCATAGACGATAAATAAAAGAGTAACTAAAAATATGACCAAGTTTTTTCTTCATAATTAGTAAAATATGAGTTTGAATTACAAAATGCTAAAATAAACGGAAGTACATTATGAAATGGGATTATAGAGCATTGAAACCTAGTCTACGTAGGGTGATTGGTATTTCAGTATATAAAACACAACAGAATACAGAGTTGACCGGTCAAGAGTGACTGGTTCGGGTATGAACTTTCAGTATATAAAACATAACAGAATACAAGGGTAATTGGCCATGGTATGAAATTTCAGTATATAGAACACAACAGAATACAAGGGTGGTCAGTCAGGGTGTGAAATTTCAGCATATAAAATACAACAATGCAAAGTTGAGTTCAAGAGTCAAGGGTGACCGATCAGGGATGTCTTCTCCAATAATTTCTGAGTTTTCTACCATTAAAGCTTGGTGAAGCTTATGGTTTTGATCCGAAACACAGATTAAAGATGAGGGTAGGATCATTTTACCGTTCAATAGGTGATTAGAACCTCGGATTAAGTGGATTGATCTTGGATTTGGGTTTGCCGACTCCAAAGAGGGTTCTTCACCCCCCTTCTCTTCACTCTACGTTCACACTAGCAGTACTATATCTCTTTTAAGGCTCTGTGATTTCGTGATGGAACAAGAGAATGAGAGTCTGAGCATAAAAAGAGAGGAGATGGAGTGAAAGGTTGAAAATGGCAATGGCTGCCATTGATGAGGGGGAAAAATTGTAGGTGAATGGGGTTGAGTGAGCAAGTGGAGAAGATGCCCATTGGGGCTAAGAAAATGGTTTGAGATGGTTTTAAGGTCAAAACCATTGGAGACTAGTGGTTTTGTTGCAAAGAGGGAGGTGCAATTGTAGAGGGAGTCAGGAGCAAGGAAGTGGAATCTATTGCGGAGAAGAGATATGATCTGAAGAAACGGGGAAAGTGCAGCAGCGAGAAAGTTGACGTGGGAAGAGAAGGCACGTGAGGTGAAGATGATAAAGGAAAAATTAATCCACTATGGGTGGAACCATGGCTCAAGAGAGGGTTAAGATTTGGCGCATTAAGTCCTTGGTTACATGATGTACCTCGTGCCACATAGGATGCTATACAAATGTATAGATCGTGGTTTGTGCAATGTGTATGCCATGTGATATGTGAATTTAAAGTGCGATGTTAAAATACACTAATCAAAATAAATATTTGGAAATTTTGACAAGTGCTTGAAATTAAAAAAATTTAATATAGAAAATTCTTCATTTATAATTTTTAAAATACGGAAATATCTTATTTACTGAATTAAAAATGCGGGTCCTCACAACTTATCCTCTTAACGAATTTCATCCTCGAAATTCAGTATACAAGGTTAGAAAGGCTGCGGTGTTGCGTATATGTTATGTTTTCTTGTTCCCATGCAGATTATTTGACGTCGTGAGGGTGTCGCAAGATGTTGACTAGTTGACTTTCTTCATTCGTAGTACTCCTCATTGCTTATTCTTCTGCTGGTGACTCATTTGTTGTGAATCGCGTCAAGTGTGTCAAATACTCGTAGCTATAGGTACGTGAAGTGTGTGTGGCTCCAGATGAGTGGTGGCAGTAGTGGGGTCCTATCGGTGGTTTGGCCCGTGATAGTTGTCTATTTCCTTTGACTGTGAGGTTTGGCGTGATTGGGTCTCTCAAGAAGACGAAGTCTCTCGGGTGAAAAGTTGAAGGTTTAAAGGATCGTGAAGGAGTCTCATGTCCTAATGATATTGGTCACCAAGGAAGGAGTCAAGAATAATCCACGTTTTCTGAAGGGCTTTTGAAATGAGATGGTCCAAAGGTTGAAATACAATCTGTGGTAGAAACCAAATGTTCCTTCAAATGGAAAAGCAAGATTCTCTGCCGAAATTCCAACTTGGCTCAAGATACAAAGACTCAAGTAGATACAGTTTGAGTTCTCTTAGGCTCAAACAGAGTGAGTCTCTCCGAAGGAGTTACACCAGATCGAGTGCAATGACTTGAGGTTCAAGAAATGAGTTGTACGAATTCAAAAGAGACTTGTGTCATCGGTTTGTGATTTTTGAGATGGTAACCGATCTAGATATTTGTACTAAAACTCCGTCAGCTAAACGTGTTTTAAATCGAGCATCTAGCAATAGCTGTTTGACAAAGTTGTAGGCGTCATAGTATAAGAATATCTGGCAAAGAATCTTGTTGCAATGGAAGGATTTTATCGTTTCGATAGAATTTAAAATGAAATGATTTATGAGGTACCCTCTCGAGAAAGGAGAAGTGTCACAATGCTTGAGTGGTTAATAATTCAATAAACTAAGTTCAAGTTGGATTGGTGAGTTCGAGATTACATGAAGATGAAGAGGTAAATGTGAGCTGGCAAGAAAATGTGGAACGTGGAACAATTGAGGCGTTGTCAACTGATCGAGTGGAAATGAATCAGGCAAAGCTGGTGGTGAGTATGATCTATCCCCCTTAACATGGAAAGACCTTTCTCTCAAGCACTAAGTTGTCCAACGTGTGTGGTTTTGAATCCAAGGGTTGGTATGCAAAGGATAAATGCATGAGATATGGTAACCCCGTACTGAAAATGAAAGTAAAAAGGTACCTTGTATGACTGGCGGGTCATATTCTTGTTTGCCTCTTGGAGCGCATACATCTTGGTTCCAGTATTCTGGTCCAACCCAGACAATCCTCTGGCTTCTCCAGCTGACTGATTTTGATATTGTCATGATTGATTCCAATACCTTTGTTGAGGCCCTCCAATACGTGCCTTTCCCAATCTTTGTTGGTTTGCTCCTGAGCCTCCGGTTAGTTGTGGACAATTTATGTAACTAAAATATTTGATTGGTACTACCGTATATAGTTGTTGCTGAGGTTGAGGTTGGTTGTTGTTGCTGTGGGGCTTTTGGGTGGGATTGACTCAGTTGTGTCGGATAGGTCCACCAGAGACTTGCCGATTGCCGTTCTGATTCCAAATCCTTTTGGAATCAGTAGACTGCCCTGCCATCATGAGTGCGCTGCTCACTACTCCTTCATAAGTTGCCTGGTGCAGCAACATGACACTCCTCCTTGCATGGGCTCTCAATCCCCACTCGAATTTTCTTGCCCTCAATATGTCGGTCAAGACAAATTTTGGTGCATATTGCGATAATTTGACAAATCGGGCTGCGTACTGTGTCATTTTCATATCTCCTTGCTTGAGGTTCATGAAATCCGAGATCAACGTTTGCTTGACATGTGTCGGAAAATACTTGGCCGAAAGAGCGTCTTGAACTCGTTCCAGGTCATGATTTGAACATTTTGGGTCGTCTTCACTACGTCCCACTGGTGGTCGGCTTAACCTTGCATTTGGTAAGTGGCGAGAGCCACTTGGTCGCCGTTGTTGCGCACCTCCATAATTTTCAGTAGCTTTTCCGCCTGCTTCAATTATGTTTCAGCGATGGCAGGGTTGGTTTTTCTCGAAAATACCGGCGGTCATCGCTTACAGAACTCGTTGAGTAAAATGCTCCGGTTGGGTTGAGCGTGAGGTTGGGGTCTACGATGATGGAGGCTTCAAGTGCAAGCGAGGAATGTGCGCAGAAGTTGGTTGAACTCGTTAATACCAAGGACTATGTTTGAGTGAGGTGGAGGATAGGGGTTGGTGTTGGCGTTGCTGGATTCTGGCTGGTTACCGGTGTTGGTGCCATTCCATGTCTCTACTACTAGCATGTATACAAATTATGTCCATGCATGATCATGCTACAAAATGCATGACACGTCCCCCCATCCTAGGATTGCGGACTATCTAGCTCAGATGGGTCCTCGTTCGTAGATGGATATAGACTGATTTTTTTGTTCCAGTCGAAAGGTGCGACTGTACTCTTAGTATGGTGTTGCAACCGTCGTCGCACCAATATTCGTTCCTTCTGCAGCGAATAGCATGCGAAGTCTTCTCGCTGAATGATGGCCTCCTTCATTCTGTACTTCAGTTGTTGTTCAAATTGATTTGGTTATGGTAAATATCGTCGTACGGGTTGAAGAGGAATTCTAACGAAGACATCATATATCGGAAGTAAATTTTTTTATAATACTTAGCAAAGTTACTAATTTAATGCGAAGGATGAATGGTGGTAAATACGACATTATTTACCCGAGTTGCGCCATGAGGTCGAGAAGTGGTGAACCTAAGTTCTGATACCATTCTTTTAACTCCTTGAATTACAGAGGCGTTAAATAAAAGAGATTTACTAAAAATACAACCAAGTTTTCACTTCATAATTAGTAAAATACGAGTTTGAATTACAAAATAGTGAAATACTGAAATAAATGGAAGTACATTATGAAATGGGATTACAGAGCATTAAAACCTAGTCTACGTAAAACATAGTGCTATCAGATTTTCTTTCGGATTGATGGCGTCAGTGACTGAAGCTTGGGTTCATCTTGTCCATCCTCCGTACTTGCCGTGAAATGTAAGGGGCCGAGAAATTGCAACATGAACGATAAGACTTGGTAAATAATCTTACTCGTACGTCCCAATTTATGTGACAACTTTGAGTATGCATGTACATGGAATATGCATATAATGAATAGCGGAAGCAATAAACAAGTGCGAAAATAAAATGTAACTGAATTGATAACTAAGATACTATCAAGAGTTCAAGAGTTATTTTTGAGTCGATCACATTCCCCAATACCATGTCAGAGTCTGTCATTCACAAAGATCAGGATTTCATCATCAAATCATCGAGCATGCCAGAGTCTATCGTTTGCAAGGATCGGAACGCTGACAACGTTACTAGTATTCCATCATCAAATCTTCGAGCATGTCAGATTCTGTCGTTTACAACGATCGAGATGCCGACAACATTACCGATATTACATTATGAAATCATCAACCATGTTAGAGTCCGTTGTTTACAACAATCGGGACACCGACATCATAAACACGTGATAATTATTACGTCAATAATTCTCAAGTCCTGGTCGTCATAAGTGTTTCCGTAAGTATCTCAAAGCCGGGTTGACACAAACATTGCATGCCGGGTCGTCACAAGCGTTGTGCGTACCATGTGATAATTGCCATGTTATACTCCAATTGTATCATAAATTATAAGTTCAGCGTGCATATGTTACTTAATAAAGAGCATGTCAGAAGCCATCGTAACAACGATGGGGGCACCAACAGCGTAAACAGTTCACACACTACATGCCAGAAAGTCAGGGTGATCACCGTGGCAGTCCAATTCGTGGTACTATATTCCCGTGCATTGCGATTGAGTGTTTACGGAACCCTAAGTCAAAGTCAAAACGTATTCATAATTTCCATGTGTTTCATCATAATCAAATAATAATATTATAATGGAAATATGATGTGCAAGTATGCATGTAAACATGGATGTGATTTATGGTGTTTCAAGAGTACTTGTTCATTGTCAATTTTTCGTTTACTAGTCCAAATGTTTGAATCTCGACCAAAAATTTAATCAGATGGTCATCAACAACCAATCATCAAAGGATGTCGTAGTAGCCTTTAAATGAGCATGTTAGATAAGAAATCAAAACAAGTAATGCATGTGGGTGACGGAATCATCAAAGCCATACATGTCACGTCCTACTTAACGGACCTTGAAGGATGAGCACGAGGAGGTCGAATCATGGCTTAAGTCCGTTGTCTATATTGGTTAAGGTCTCTAGGTTCAAATTTCATGTTTTGGGCTAGGGGCGAATATAGAACATTGTCTTCTTGTGAAAGATTAAGGAGTCTTCTTGACCGGTCAGGAATGAATAAATGGGTTTTGACAGTTTTGATTCTTGACTGGTTAGGATGAATGTATGACCGGTCATAGCGTAATAATTTAGGTACAATAGAATGCAAGTTTGACCGGTTAAGATGGTTGATATTACAAGACATAGAACAAGTTAGTATGAAATCGAGACTGGTAGAGTGACTGATAAGGTGACTGGCGAAACGTGACTCGATCGGGAACAAAATAGTACAATTCTTGCATACTTGAAAAGTACATAACCATTTGATACAACATAGTTCCAAAAACATTTAGGAAAATTCAATAAAACAGAACCACAACCAAGTATAATTGCCGCCGTCTTCATCACCTGAAAATGTTAGTTTAATAAAAATGTCATTAGCACAAAACTAGTGTGAGAAAAAAGTAATGCCAATTTTATTGACTTGCCATGAATTAGCGTTAATGCCATTATCCAAATTCAATTTTGTTAAATTTAACAATCCAGGGTAAATTTTCCATTCATCGCGTGTAGTATTTATACAAGTAAAACAAGTCCTAATTTAACTATAACTCTAACTAATCTACTTCCATTTACATAGGAAAACAAATCCTAAACCTAATCTAGTTATAGTCCTACACACATAAAACTTTTAACACTCCCTCAAGTTGGTGCGAAGATATCAATCAGGCCTAACTTGAACACAATGGGGTGGGAACTCTTGTTGTCCTGCTCTGTCCTGAATATGTCGGCTAATTAATCTTCAGATTTCACAAAAAAGCATAGGTATTGACCCATCAATTACCTTTTCCTTAATAAAGTGTCTGTTAATCTCAATATGCTTCGTTCTGTCATGTTGAATAGGATTATGAGCAATGTTTATGGTAACTTTGTTGTCACAGTAGAGTTTCATCAGATCATTATCAGATATTCTCAAATCACGCAACAGGATTTAGAGCCAGTGATGCTCACAAATTCCATGAGCCATAGCTTTATACTCGGTTTCTGCGCTAGACCTAGCGACCACTGATTGCTTCTTACTTCACCAAGTAACCAAATTTTCTCCAAGTAGAGTACAGTATCCAGAAGTAGAACGTCTATTATCCACAGAACTAGCCCAGTCGGCATCAGTGAATGCGTTCAACCGTAAGTGACTGTGAATAGAAAACGTGATCCCTTTTCCTAAAGCTGCTTTGAGATGCCTCAAAATACGATAGACTGTATCCAAGTGTGAAGCACGAAAATTATGCATGTATTGACTAACAATGCCCACTGCATAAGAAATATCTGATCGAGTGTGGGCTAAGTATATTAGTCGGCCCACTAGACGTTGATATCTCTCTTTATTAGTGCGTTCTCTCGAGTTTCCACCGGGTTGATGATTTGCCTCAATAGGAGAAGTTGTAGGTCTATAACTCAACATACCTGTTTCTTTCAATAGATTACGGATGTACTTTCGTTAGGAGATAAAAATATCCCGATCAGACCTTGTCATTTTCATTCCCAGAAAGTACTACAGTGATCCCAAATTCTTAATCTCAAATTCTTGAGTCAGACTAGATTTGAGACTAAGAATCTCATCCATATCATTGCTTGCTATTATTATATCAACATAAACAACAAAGCCAACAATCGTACCAGCACTTCTTTTGATGAACATAGTGTGATCAGCATGACTTTGTTTGTATCCGAATTGCAACATAGTTTTTGAAAATCTGCCAAACCATGCTCTTGGTGATTGTTTTAACCCATGAGAGATCTTTTTCAACCTACACACCTTTCTTTCTGTCTTAGAGAAAGGAAAATCTGGTGGTATATCTACATAAACCTCATCTTCTAACTCACCATGAAAAAATGCATTCTTCATATTAAACTAATGAAAAGGCCAATTCAAATTTGCCGCACAAGAGAGCGAAGGTCGTACAGAGTTCATCTTTACTACTGGAGCAAATGTCTCCTCGTAGTCAATACTATAGGTTTGAGTAAAATTTTTGTCAACAAGTCTCGCTTTGTATCTCTCAACTGTACCGTCAGTATTCTGCTTAATAGTAAAAACTCACTTGCATCATACTGTTTTCTTTCCCCCTAGAAGTGATACTAGCTCCCAAGTGCCATTTTTTTTCAAAGATGTCATCTCCTCCACCATAGCTTACTTCCACTTAGTTATCATTACTATATCTTGTCATTTTCGTGGAATAGATATGGAAGATAGAGACGAAACAAATGCATGATACAAAAAAGATACACGATCATAAGAATCAAAATGGAAAATGGGATGTGAGTGCATGACCTAACACTTTTTCGAAGAGCAATAGGAAGATTATTAAAATCAATATTAGAATCAATGAAGGGAGTTTGAATGAGAGAAAAGTCATTACTAGATGGGTCAACTAAGAAATTTGGAACTAGAGTAGGCGAGTGTGATGGACAAGGTGGTATTGTACATGAGGACTTTTTGTTATTTAGGCTAGTGTAGGTTTTTAAGTCAGTCTGTTATAGTCGGTGTAGCCGTTCTCCCATATTACGGCCGATATAGGCTTCGTCTCATCATGTGTGTCAAGTGTGGCTGCCCCTTCAGCAGACATGGGCTCTTCCTCAATGTGAGTATATGAGGTAGACATCTCTTTTTGACTAGATTTCCCCAGAAGAGATGAAAGAGAGGGAGAGTAAAACAACTCAGACTCCCAAAAAGTAACATTCATAGAGACAAAAATTTTTTAGAGGAAGGCTCATAGCATTTGTAGTCCTTCTGGATAGGGAGTACCCAATGAAAATACATTTGTGGGCCCTAGTACCTAACTTGTCACCCGAGGGATGATGGGCATAAAAAAAACACACGACCAAAAATTCGCGGAGCAAGTGTCCTGACACGAAAACTGTTAGGGAGATTTTAGAGAGGTTTTAAAGTGAATATTGGATGGTAAGCGGTTTATAAGGTATGTGACAGTTAAAAAGGTTTCGCCCCATAAAAATTTAAGAACATTTATAGTAAACAAAAGAGAGTAAGCAACCTTTGCAAGATATCGATTTTTGCGTTTGACAACTCCATTTTATTGTGGAGTGTCAATAGAAGTGGTCTAAAAAAGTATACCATTAACATCTAGGAAAGCTCGAAAATGCCTATCAATATATTTTGTGTCATTGTCACTATGTAGAATTTTGATCTGTGAATCAACTGAGTGTGAACCATGGTATGAAAGTATTGAAAACAGAAAAAGACGTCACCTTTGAACTTAAGTAAATATACTCAAGTGACATGAGAAAAAAACAGTCAATAAAAGTGATAAATCATCAATAACCTTTTAGAGAGGGAACGGGATAAGGACCCCAAACATCAGAATGAATAATCATAAACGGAGTCACTTCTTTTATTAATAGGTGCATAAAAAGAACGTTTATGTTTTCCAAGCCTAAAGGCTTTACAAAAAAACTGACTCCTATGACAATGTTGAACTAAATGAGAAAAAAGTTTTTCTACGGTTCCAAAAGAGGGATGATCTAATTTACGGTGCCACTGGTGTAAGATAGAAAGTACAGAATTTGTAGTTGCTTGCAGAATGCGATCACATGACATGGGTGAAGGAGTTGTACGGAGTGCAGGGTCCAAGAAGTAGAGACAACAATGTGCTTTATCACTGCCAATCACCTTTTTTGTATCTAGTTCCTGAAAAATACAATGAGTAGGAAAAAAAATCACTGAACAATTTGCAGAACAAATAATATTACTAATAGACAAAAGGTTAGTAGCAAAATTTGGAATATGTAAAACGGAAGAGAGAAATAAGAAGGGAAAATAGTGAACGGAACTTTTCCCCAAGATAGCAGAGAATGACCCATTGGCTATTCTGATTTTATCCTTACCAGAACAAGTAGAGTAAAAATCAAATATGGAGGAACAATCTGTCATATGATTAAAAGCACCGGAATCTATAATCTAGAGAACAACAGAAGAGGCAGTAAGTGCACTAACCAGAATACCTGTGTGAGCTAAATTGGACGATGTGGAGGCTGTTGTGGAAGCGGAAGTTATGCTAGATGGAGAATCAGCTCGAGCCATAAGGCACTGGAGGGCTTGTATTTCCCCCTGAGAAAGCTCACCATAATGATCAAAAGATGTTTAAACCTCAGTACTGA
>JABCMJ010023626.1:0-17886 GCA_014822125.1 Arbutus unedo | reverse complement strand
CAAACAATTTGAGACATCTAAAAGTCAAAAAATAGATAAACAAACCGGGACAAAAGAAGTACTATTTATTGGTTAAATGTGATTTGACCAATACCTCTCATATGAATGACGTTCAACTTACACACCCAGTGCATGTGCCCTTGCCAATTTATATTATATGAATTATGAATGTCCACAAACTGCTCAGCTGTTAGTTGGCCCCTTGCCAACTGTTTCATATGATTTGTTAGATTAATTTTTCTCGCGTGGCATATGGTAGATGGGGTCCCGGATGTCAACGTAGTTGGAATGTGGGACTTTTCATAGTGATATCTTTTTCGGTGAAACTGATTTTAACTTTTGTAAATTTGTTTCGATCTTTCATTAATACATAATCTTCTATTTACCAAGAAAAAAGAACCCCCCCCCTCTCTATATATATATATATATATATATATATATAATACTACTAATTATTACAATCAAGAATTTGTAACCATGAAGTAGTCGTGGGTGATCGGTGAAAATTTTATATATAATACTGCTTATTAATAATAAATGTTACTTTTTCTTCAAAAATTATAACATTGTTCTAGCAAATACAATTGTTGTAAAGTCAATTCTTTTAACATTATTAAAAAATGGGGTTGGGGTGTGCGCTGTGCGAAGATGCATAATACAACCACAAAACGCAGCGTTTTGTGCAAAATCAACAAAAAAAAAGGTTATTTTGTTCCAAGCTGAAACATTGCATTTTTCACATTTGACCGTTGTTCCTCCTGCTGCTCGATCTACAGATAGTGTAAACCAGTAAGTAATAGCTTTCTTTAAAACACCAAAACCATGTAAACTATAGAAGATTCAAAATATAAAAGATCTCACCGAGGCTGAGATCAGAATACATGTTCCAAATGTTTTAGTAGGGATTTGAGGAAATCCAAAAGCCCGACGGAATGGCTTAAGAGGAGTGCATTCTCCCTATAGAATTTAAAGAGAGAAGCTCTCAACTCTTAAAAACCTTTAACACCCGATTCCTATTTGTTTGTACTAGATTAAACGAAAAAAATATCTGAATCGCTCGATTTGATTAATTAGCATAGAACAAGAATTGGATCTCATATTCCTGTGACATATAAAAATATATATATATATATATATATAGAGAGAGAGAGAGAGAGAGAGAGAGAGAGAGTCCCCTTCCAACGAGGATCCCTCATTTTGTTAAAATGAGAACTTCTCATTTTCTGATCAAATTTTAATGATCCGAACCGTTCAATATGTTTAAAACATGTTTTTAAGGATACCCTTAAAAAATCGACTCAAAAAATATCCGAAATGGCTTGATCTGAACAGTTTTTTATAAATGTTGATAGGAACTATTTTATAAAAAATTGATTGGATCAAGCCCTCTCCGGTAATATATTTTGAGCTGATTTTACGCAAGTATCCTTAAACACATGTTTTAAACACATTGAACGATTCAAATAATTAATATTTGATCCGAAAATAGGAAGTCATCGTTTTAACAAAATGAGGGATCCCTTGTTAGAAACTCAATATATATATATATATATATGCCCAAATTTTTACAATGTTTTTTTTGACAAACTTTTATTTCTTTTTTGCAGGGACAATTGAGTTGACGTGGCCCCTTGGGTGCACGTGCAGCTGGAGAAATTCATTGGTATACCTTGCTGTAGTGGCTCTAAATGTAGCAGGGATCTTCGTTACCATTGCCAAGAAAGGAATACATATATCAGAAGAGGTGAAAGCATTTCATGTGAATGCAATCTTCGTTTTACTGTCTGTATCTAGCGTTCTAAGTGCAATTAATATTCTACAAGAAATAAAAGGGGAAAACAAAAGGTGGAAATGGTTTAAATGCCTTTCGTTGGCAATAACTATAATTTTTAATATCATAATTATATATCTATCATACAAAATAGATAGTGATGTTATGTCCAAAACCAAAAAACGAAATCTTGTTAATATCAGAAATGCCCTATTTGCTTTATCAACTCTCTCAACGGGCGCTGGCTCTTTTGTAAAACTGGTGCAAAATGAAAGTAAGTCAGGCCCTATGTGATGTTAGATCACGAGTATAGAGAAACATTGGCTGATCTAGAAGATGCTGTGGAAAGTCTCAAGAGAATGCTGCACCGCATTTGTCGCCTAAATGAACAGATGAAGCATCGGTATGATTGAGAATAAGATATGTAATAGGACTTTTTATTCGTACGATTAGCTTTTGTTTTTTTCCTCTCTTTTAGCTTATCTTTCGTATGAATCAATATTAAGGATGTTGTTGAGGTATTGGGTAATGTTCAACATTAGTTTCAATTTATATCCACATTATAGCCTATATAGAATTATCTAATTCGTATGGACAAATTTCAGTGTGAAACATCTCTGGCTTTTTATATTAATACAATTTCAACATGTGACTAAAAACAAACTTACCGGCCTACCTTCCTTTTTTTTAACCAGCTCAGCTCAGTATTATAGAAATATAATCTATGATAATTAAGATTGAACTCTAAATGATTGTATAAAAATTATAAAAAAATTATTTCATGATATCAGTTGATAAATATTTATGGATATAGATTCCATAACCTTAGTTATTCTCTTTAACTTTTAATTCAAATTATTTTTCTATAAATCTTCGATTTTTTATCTAGTAATTTATTTTTGTCTTTGCTTGTTTAATTTAATTTAGTAAAAATAAAAATTAGAACTTAAATTAACTAAACTAGGATTTAATTAATTTAATTTTTTAATAAAAATTGTAAGTCCCATGCTCCCATTACATTTGACCTCACTCTCGGTATTGATCAAAGGACCAATATAGACATGGTTTTTGGACAGGATCCAAAACCTTAGCTTATCCACCGCCTAGGTTCAATGGTCACTGCCGAATTCGGAGCACCTTATCTTTACTTTCGAAGTCCTGTAAGGACTTAAGGACTTGGCCCAATTCCAATTCGGCACACAAAGATCGTCGATATGTTTAAGTATCTTGCAACATTCCGCATCTATAATATTTACACTCCCGCTTGGCCAGAGGTGAGCGTGTATAGCATCACCTAAGCAACCGTCTTCTAGATGATGCTGCATGTTGCATTCGTACAAGTTAAACCCAGCCAAAATCGGTGGGGGGGAAAGGGTAAAACAGATGAGAATAATTTGAGGGAAAGATACCCCTTTCCCACCCCACATCTTCACAGGGTTGTTTCATTTGACAATGTCGTAATCAAAGGAAGGTTTTAATATTGGTATGTAGATTTTTATAGTAAGAAGATGAATACGGTACTGTGAAACATGCATTATGTTGAAGTAAATCCATGTAATCTTCTTAGGTTTCAATATAAATTATTTGTCAGGTACCCGTTACTCAAATGTACGTCGAAATGAAGATCCTTAATGTAACTGAAGAGTAATCGCGATGACAATTTAAACTCTTCTTCAATGTGGTTCTTCGGTTTAAATTTAAGGGGAAATCACCAAACATTAGCATTCAGCAAAATTAATTACCAATAAATAGTACATAGTTTAGGAATTACTGATTACATGGTTATAACTACCTAACTATTTATAAAAAACATGGTGAACATGGAGAGATTTACCATTTTACCACTAGATATATAATCTGGAACCCTATTATTCATCAGTGTCTCTCAGTAGTACCTTGCTCCTTTGGGCAGCCTGATTTGCATCTGTCGGCACCATGACATACTTCTTCATAGTCCAAGGGACACAATGAAGGGGTCATGTCACGCGCGTCAGTGACTCTTAGGAGTGAATTGTTCAATAGGATAGCCTAGCTTGCATCTTCACACAAAATTACTTGCTCTTTCAAAATCGTTGACTTCCACCTTAATAACTTACACCTTTCACACAATAACTTGCTATCTCATTGTCATGGACTTGCACGTCAATAATTTCAAGGGTAAAGCAGTCCGGTTATAGCATGCCCTCCATATTTTTGTCATTATTTTTGTTTTCACCATTTTTCTAGAAGTTGAAACCATTATTTAGATAATTAATCTTTGTCAATAATATCTTTGCTAAAACTGTAAGCAGGATTGAAGTCTCAATCTTGGGAGTTGTACTTTTCCTTCTCCCTTAGATGGTAAAAGTTTTAATCAAGACAGACTTAGGGATGGTAATTTCGTCTAATTCGTCTCGTTTTCTGTCTCATTCGGATTAAAGTTTTAGGAATTTATTTGGGGATCGGATTAGATTTGGAGGTGAAAGTTAGAAAAAAAAATAGAAAACGGGTCGGAGGCGAGTCTTAGTACTTCCGCTCCGTTCCACGATTCATTTTAAAATAATTATTAAATAAATATTATTTTACTTTTTAATCCATTTACATATAAGTATTTATAATTTTACTTTTTAACCTCTTTATCATTCTCCTCTTTTTTAAAATACATATTAAAGTTTTTTTTTATATGTAAAGATAGATGAATTTGGATTTTGTGTTATGTAATTTTACTTTTTTTATTTCCTAGATGGATTTGACGTTTAATTTTACTCTATATGTTAAGTTTTCATTAAATGAATTTAAATTTTAAGTTTTGTGGTTTTGAATAGAATTTAGACTCTATGTTATTTTATGCTTTAGTATTGCAATTGTAAATTTGTGATTACTTTTATATAAGATGAATTATTTTTTTTCTAAAAAGAAAACGGGGTAGGGCGGGGATCCCCAATCGCCGTTCGGGACGGGAATGGAGAGTGGAGTTCATTCTCCGTTCAGAGAATGGGACAGGAATATACGCAGATTTTCATCTGGGATCAGGGACGGGAATTATCAAATCCGTTCTCGATCCGCTCTGTTGTTATCCCTGAAGATAGTAGGGGCATTTCAGATTTGGCCTAACTTTTGTTTTTAGATTTTTCTTCTCTATTCAATTTTTTTCGCATTTATTTTCTTAGCCTCAATTTTTTGTGGATTATTGGTTCGTCCCAATGAAAGAAATCTAAAAATTATAAAATGATGTCCAAAAACTAAAAAAATATCACTAAAGATGATGAATAAGCACAAAACTACCCTGTCTTTGAATTTTTTTTATTTTTTCTGAATTTTTTTTCAAATTTGGTCCATTATTCGTAATTGTTCTGAAATCTCTCGTCGAGATGACTCAATAATTGACAAAATGTCAGTGTGGGGTCTTTCAAAAATCAGTTAAACGTCGTTATTTGAGCTACTGATCCTTTAACTTCGGGATTTTTTATGTGTCACGCCCTTATTTTTTAACATATTGTTATAATAGTTTTTCATAAATAAAATCTCACAACGCTCAATAATCAATCCAATATTTCAAATTCTTTCATTATACACGATACCATCAAAAATTACGTTTAAGTATGTTACATCAAAGTGGGCAAATTCTCGGCCCACCACATATATCAAAATAGATTATCAAAGTTAAACATTTATATTTTCTTTCAAACATAAGAAATAACTCCAAATTAAATAAGTTAGTTTATATCTTTCAAAAGTCACTTTTAAGACGTTGAATATTTTCTATCAAATCTTCGAAACATGCATTCTACCATGCATCATTCGATCTTCATGCAAAGTGCCCGTCTGAAACAACACCTATAAAATAATAGGTTGAGTTACATAGCCCAGTAGGAATGTTTACGCCTATGCCATGTGGCTATGATTTGAAATGACATATAATATGATCAATGAACCATAAATAAGTATGAGTTTATAGGAGTCACAAGATAAATATAAACGACACAAGCAACCATCTTACAGCGCCGTTCCGTTAATTCCGTCAACTATTTTTCAATACCAATGCTTCTTTATTAACCGTTTTATGATACCAGGTCATTTTTCATTGACTGTTATATCGTACCAGTACATTCGCCATAACACAACTCATGCTTCTCTACTATCAATCCAACTCTCGTATCCTTATGTACGCACATATAGGTATCCCTCACGTTCCACATCTCATAAGTATACTTATGTCCTTCATCAATCATCAAATCATCATACCTCAATTTAACAAAGTTACCCAAAAATTCTATAATTTGTCCAAGCTCTTAACAATTCGCGTTGAGAGTAGTGATCTCATCCTTGAGCTAGGCCATCTACAGCTCCGTCTTCTTACGGAGCTCCTTCTCAGTAGCCAACTTCTCAATAGATCTACAGCAACCTTCATGGACTCCGCGGATGCTCATCAAAAGACGAGAGCACCTGTACAGTTAGCAACAAAGAAACAATCAACAAGTAAACAGACTTGGATTTTTAAAGCAAATATGCAACAAAATAAACTACTCACCGAGAGGGCATCAGAGAGAGCCCTTCAGTAGAGAGGTTTCATGGTGGTTGGCATCCCTGGGCAGAAGAACCGACCGAGCTAGGACACGCGAGACCCCCAGATCGGTGATCAAGCTATCTTTCCTAACCTCAACTCTGCCGACTTTCATCTAGGGCTTCCATCGCTCGGCCACGACGATGACATGTTCCTAGACGGAAGTATGAGACCGAACCAGAGACGAATACTTGGCGGCCTCAATAAATTCTTCGCAAGCCCTCTTGCAGCTAACGGGGGGAGAAGTAGTCAGTGTTGTGGACTGAGAGGAAATTGCGGCCACCAGAGGGGGAGGCGTAGCCGATGCTGAGGGATCGGCAAAGCATGAGGAAATGGACTTGGCAATTCGATGGGGGGAAATTTTCCATGGCTTTCTGGGAGGCGTCGGCCTGGAGGTCTAATCGATCGTGGTATTGCAAAAATCTGCTATGGGAGGCTCAATCGACGCGCTAGTCCTAGAGCGTGTGCTTGTAATGCGGATCAAATTCCAAAATCTTCGGCACATCGCGGTCATCGACAGAAATTTGAAATTTGAAATTTGAAATGCCTAAATAATTCGTGAAGGTCGAGACTCTAAATTGAGCCAGCCGACAGCGTCTTTGTCTGTAAAAGAATAAACACGGAAATTAAAGGCCGATCGTGGGAATAAAATTAATTGGCCGAAGACAAGCGTGAAATATACCTAAAACTCCTGGGACGCGGGGGACCGAGTGTTCGTCCTCATTGGGGCCAAACTCGAAGTAGCCAGTGACTTCAAACACATCCCCGACATATTTGTCCAAGTCGGGAAGGCCGACGACTAGGGATTCCTACCTCAACCGACTCTAGAGGTGATGCCTCTTCGACTTGGCATTCTGGGTGGTCATGTAGACGCTGAAGATGTCACAGAATTCAAAATTCAAACCGTACGACTCCTTCAGCCAAATGATCGACATAATGATTCTAAAAAATTTGATGGAAACTTGGATTGGGGCGAGCTTGAGTTCATGGAAAGCATGACAAAGTCAGGGATGAAGAGAAAATCGGACTCCCCCTTCAATAATGGCTATCATTCTAATATGAATACAGTCTAGACAAAAACGGGGAGCTGCACCGAGCTCTTGAAGCGAGAGGTGCACGTCATCAAGAACGGCATACATATTTCGGAACACTTGCCTATCGGCATGAGAACCGAACCGATCCCAGAACTTGTTTCTCTTCAATGCCATAAAGAAGAGTTATCAAAGGTAAAGGGTTCAAAAGGTCAACAGCAAGGACAGAAGATCGACGCCGAAGGTGTTTGGAAAAAGTGCCGAACAAATATAACAAAGATCTGAGGCTAATCGATGTGACAAAATAGGGTCGCCGAAAAGAGTTTATCGATGGGACACCCCCACCAGAGAAGGTGATGGGACGATGATAAAGGCACTGTTCACACGCGAACAATGCCGGAAAATGCTAAAAATGGACACTCTATGGTGTTCTACGGGTAGAAATGGCAAATCATGCAATGAACAAATGCAGAGCATGCAAAATAGTTAATGATTATTACCTGAAAAATAGAAGATTCGACGAGAAGAAGGTTTAAGGAGAGAATTCCGGCAAGGATTCTCGCAAAACTTCTCGAGTAGCAGCAGCAGTACAAAGGGGGGAAAGAGAGAAACGTGATTTTTCTCCCCCTCTCATCCCTTGTATACTTTCAAAAGGCAAAACGTCAGACAGCGCTCGGGAAACGAAGTGACACGAACTGAGGGTCGTTGGATGGGCGACACGTGAATGGATCTAGCACACTTAGCAATTAATGCCTCTGATACAGCATGTGCGGAGGCGAAATGACAGCTTGACACACGACGAATCCTCCAAAGATGAGTGTCCAGGCCATACAAGTCAGCCAGCCACCAGCCAAGCCGACACTAGGCTGAGGGACTATTGTGGAGGGCCAAAATAATAGGGCCGAACTTCCTTCAAATGAAAATTGGACTAGGCAGAGGAACATAGGCCACGTCGACAGCGTGGGGCTTAAGTCGACGTGTAACCGAACGGGCCTTCTTTGGACAGGTCGGCATAATGATATTGATCCAACTCCGGCATCATGGTCTTTAGCCATAAGAACCGAACAGGCCTGATACGAGGAAGGCTTGGGCTTTGCTAGGTGCCGACCCTTTAGCCTGCAGTTCGGCCAAGGCGGTGGGAACCTTCTGGAATGGGGGCAGGTCCCCAAATAGGAAAGGTTAAATGTGGCAAGAGTCAAATTTGGGAATGCATTGTGTTTAAAAAATTGTTCTTCATGAAAAGATTGCGATTCGATTTAGCCAAACAAGGAAAGATTCCCTAAAGGTTGTGTTAACAAATATTGCACTCGATGGCTTATAAATAAGATATCATAGGCCATTACTTAGGTATGTTATCATTTATTGTGCAATCACTATTGTGTTTTGATCTCTCAAGTGTTCTAACTTTAGCATCGAAGTGTCATCAGGTTGAAAATAACCCAATTAGTGCTAATTGGCTGTTCACTGTATAGGATCTTGGAGCGGTTCAAGTCAGAGAATATTCACACCCCAACATGTATTGCACACAAACTAAACCCGCAATTCATGTTTTGGATTATTGATTATATTTTTTTTTTATCCTTCTTAATAGATTTGCATATGGGTCTTTGATAATTTCTTTTCGACCATTTACATTTGGCTAATAAATATCAATTTGGTTACTGATTATTAAATATTTAGATCCTTCATTGTATTCAATTTTAACTTTATAGCTATTAGCATATAGAAATCGCTGATAGCAATAACTTATCTGTTCTGTCAATTTTTTTAATTATTGTGTTACTTCATTCAAAAATAAAAAAAAATTAGACTTCGTAGTTACACGATGAATAGAGTGATTGTGAGACAATCTCTCTATTTTGAAGTTAATTATTTATTTTTAACTATCACAGTTATTGAGCTTTGATGTTATGTTTCATTTCTTCTAGAGCTGAGATTGAATAAATGCATAATCAAATTAGTATAGTCTTTGAGATCTCAATTTTAATATTTTACTCTAACAATAAATTTAGAATGAGAGGTTCATGACTTTCTAAGTTGACAATTATTAAAAATACACCGACTATGTGTTGTGTAAGTATGGTAGAAATTTATTGTTGAAATTTTAGAGAGTTATATACCGAGACTCGAATTGACGACCAACCAATGCCAATATTATTCTTTAGTAGTGTCGAATATAAATTGAAATGATAACATACCCTCATTTTAATTTGGTAAGTCCCGTGTCATGCATGGGTTATGCTAGTTTAAATTTTTTTAATGGTCATGGCCGAATTCTGAACACCTTTTTTTGACCCCGGAAGGCCGGTAAGGGCTTAAGGACTTGGCCCAACGCCAATTCGGTACGCAAAGCTCATCGAGATGTTTAAGTTTCTTGCAGCATGATGCATTTATAATCGAGATATTTCCATCACTGTGAGCAACGACTGAATCACCTACACAGCCTTCATATATATGATTCTTTAAGTGACACTTATACAGATTAAACCCTGCCCCGTTGGGCAGGAAGATGAGGGCCAAAAAAATAAGAACAAAAGGGAAAGGTACACATTTCCCACCCCACTCAAATCTCATGATAATAACTTTGTATTCTTCTCCAGTTTCAGTTCATAAATAAGTAATCAATGTCACATATCAATTTTTTTTTTGTTAAATCAGCAATGTCATATATCAGTTACTAAAATATAAATGCAACTTTAATGGAAGTGAGATTTCAAAGTCTTCATTTGGATTTTGTTGGGTTTTCTTCGGTTACTAAATTGGAAGTATGGGCACTTGGCCGAACAATTGCGGAGATGCACATGCAGGGGTTGTGGGTTCAGTTCTTGTAGAAAGGAAGTTGAATCCTTATTGATGGGTTTAGTAGGGATAAGGTAGTATGCAAATTGTTCTAATTAGTAGTACGTAAATTCTTCTAACATGTGGAAAAAAAAATTGTAAGTCTGGAATCTAGCATTCTTACAAGTATACGAGTTGTAGTGATTGAAATGTTGGGCCGCCCTATTCTACTTGACAGATGGGTCCTGGTAGGGCCAAACTGAGTGTCTGTCCGAACGTACTAGATGTCATCTAGCCTGTAGGCCTAATCCTAGGGATGGATATCAGGTTGAGTCGACGGCACTACTTGTTGAAAAAGAAGTCCGATATAAGAATTCAGAATTTATGAAAAGAGCCTTATTTGGAAACTCAAAAACACTTGAGTCATTACGTCTGACTCAATTCCCATTAAAACCATGGTCTCAACATAGACAATCACTACACTTTCAATTTATTGCTTCCTCTCCACCAATAATGCCTTTCCCCTCAACTCGTTCTAAAAAAATAGGATTCCATGTAATAAGCTTTTGATATTCAGCAACTCCTCTTAAAAAATAATCGCAAAAATCCAAACATTTATCTATCCAGCCATGAGATAGATCCGGGGATAGATTTGCAGTGGTTCTTGTCATTAGACGTATTGAAGAAGAAAACATGGGACGATATTGCAGTAGCTTTTGGAACTCAATACTCTTACATACAACTTGTAGTGATATTCATAAGACTTGCTTTTCCACATCTCTGTCAATATATTTCCTTACACGGTTGTATACCATAAAATGTAATCCTGTGAGAGGAATGTCACCGACTAAAAACTCAAAAAAGATCTACAAAACAAATCAAACTTGATCGTTGAAGATTATTTGGCCGAAAACTCCCCCCGCTTTAAGACTTGTCTTACATAAACACGAGAGGTCAATGTCTAATTTTGGACATGATCAATGAGAGAGAAGAGAAAGTCAAAGGGTATGCTATCAAGCTTACTTGGTCTCAAGTTTCTCGAGGCTTAACAAGAGTACAACAGTAGCAAGTTTGCAGGCTTTTTTTATTTTTTATCTTACCATTTGTTATCTCCAAAGCTATGAAACTTTTGTTTTTTGCTTAGAGTAATGCTAGGAATACAGATTGTTTAGACACAGATGTGTCCACATAGATGTGTCTGAAGTCATTGGATACACGTGAGACTCTCAATTTGATGTGTCCGGAACCGTTGGATACACGTGAGGCTTTCGATAATTCAAGGAGAACCCCACACTCATCCAACAACTTTGGACATATTTGTGTCTGAATAATTTGTGTTCTAAAACTTTTCCTTTCGCTTATTGACAAAACAACTTTAAAAAGGCTTTAAAATGTGATTGCTTAAGAAGTGCACGTGATCCTAAGGATACCCTTTGGTCCCAAGGCTCAATGCATTTCTAGAATGAAGTAAACAATTATAGAGGGAGAGAGATGGTTGATAATTTTATTCAAGTCTTTTTGTAATTTGTTCGTGTTAAAAAATTAAATTTTTATGGTGATACTATTCGATGGTGCCAGAGTGGTCTTTTTCGTACTTTTGTGGTGGTTTCTCAATATAAGTTTTTAAAATCAGAGGTGATTTTTTGGCAAAGACTTTTCGACGATTAAATTGGTAACTATTTGAGAAAGGGTGTATGCAAGAGACTAAATATGGAGTCAGTAAAAGTATATCTGGTTTTTAATCTTGTAACCTCTTAAATAAGATGGAGGTCGGCTGAATTTCAGGCAGATTTGTGGCTGCCGATCGATTACGTTTCTCTTTTCATATTAGGAGGAACGCTTCATTAAATGGGTGTTCCATCTCCAAGATTTCAAGCGCTCAGAGGCGCTATTCGTGGGATCTCACCAAGCGGATCACAGGATTGGTTCCCTCTGGCCGAGCAAGATGAATCCTTGCCAAGCATAATGAACTCTGGCTGAGCGGGATGACTTTCAGAAGGTCGTGTTTTCGTAGGTTGAACTCTATTGGGCTGCAATTTAACTGAGCGAACGACTATTGAGTAATTGATCGATGAACGGCCAATAGAAACAACTGAGCACCGAGCAACTGAATACCAAACCGAGCCAATCCAAAGTCATCACTATTTTTGGTTTTTTTCTTTTGAGAATCTTAATTAGGATTAGGAACTCAAGGAATTGACTTGTCTTGATTCAGCATATCGATAACGATGCATCATCCTAGGTCTTGGAAATTAATGGGAACTGAATATAATATTAAAACAGAAGGAAGTATAATTAATCATGCCTCACAGTAACCCTTGACCGTAATATTAAAATACTGGAAAATAAACTACGATTTCCGTAAAATTGTAAAAAAAAAAAAAAAACAGATACATTATAAATACAAATCATTAATCAAGTCAAATGAAATCACAGCCCTTAAAACACTCTTGCCGTTTTATCCAGTGTTAGATATTGTATCGACGTCCGTGTTACAAAATAAAACGACTAATTCAACTAATGAAATACCAACTAGCGGTTGTCTGTCAAACCGAACATGTGCATGTATATGTCTCTCTTTCACTCAAGAACGCGAAAAATCGAGTATACTGCTTGATGACCAAATTCTGGTGTCAAGAAGCATAGAAGGATTGAACTTACATAACCATAGAGAGACTCTTCAAAATTCAAAATTACTGAGATCTTTAAGTTGCAAACCATCAATGGCTACCATGAATGAAATAGTCTTTCGTGAAACCCACTAATGTCCTAAATTCATTCACTAAACTATTACGAATTTTGACAAGTAGCTTGAATGTTCTTTTAGAATCATCCAAGCACAAATGAAATTGCCAATCATTCATTGTAGTCACTTTTAAGACCACACTAATCCGCCTTACTATTTAGAATTTTTAAATATAGTATTATTCGTGTACGACCTCTACGAGGCAAATTGAATTTATTTTGGGTGAAAATGACATTGCCCAACTTTAGGGTAATATCAACTAGCGAACAAAGCTCTTTTTTTTTTTAATAACTCATAATATCTCAATTAGTTTATGCATACACCGACTAATCTCTAAAAGATTAATTTACCATCCACTAGTAAAGTATCTGAAAAATCGTACTACCATAACATGTAATAAACTCAATCATATAAAATAAATAACACAAAAGCAGAAAGCGCGATATGCGTGAAAATCTCTACATGGGTAAAAATCACGGGAATAAATTAAATCACTATGATTATCATTGTGCGATTACAAATAAACCTATATTCACAACTACGATTCCTAACAGTTAAGCCAAGGTTGATTTGCCAAATTCTCGTTCACCGCGCCTTAAATACTCAAGTCTTCCAAAACTCAGAATCCGCGAATGACTAATGTTGAAGCCTTTGACATTGAGGATGATATCTCAAGATCTTTCATGATTAAAATGAATCGTCAAAGAACATAGTAACCAAGCTACCAACACTTCATTTCTGCGATCATATGCTGCCTCTCAAAAGTCTGTGAAAGTGTCTTTACCCAGAAACCCTAACCTCTATTTATAAAAGCCTCGACCCTATCGCTAGAGCGACATAACCGTGGCTAGAGCGACTCCAATAGAATACATTTTGAATGATTTCTTCCACTTCCTAAACAGACGCTCTAAAATGATAAACTACAATCGATAAATGAATTAACATCTAATGCTCTCATGTGTTTTGAATTGAAATTGTCAACCAAGACGTAGCAAAAGCCTATGGAGCTTATAGTGCCAATTAAAACTAGACGAAAGCAGGTCTAAGGCCCCATAAGAATTGATATATAGTACTTGAATTTCAGACCTGATATCGTAAGATAGAGCAAACTCTTAAGTCTCGAGTCTTGATTACCAAACTAACCTTTTGGAGTTTGAGCAACGATAACCCTTATCATTACATCGTTTTGTTATTCTACTTTAACTATCATTTACTATTTGCAAAAACATCTTTATGTCTTTTTCATTATTTGCAAAAACAAATTACTTTAACTAAAGGTGATTGTGTTAAAAAGAGGGGTGGGGGAAATCATAATTATGACTCCAAAAGGAAAATCCCATGATCAGTCTTTTTTAGGTCACCTTTGAAACATCTTTATGTCATTTGCATTATTTATACCATTAAGCCATTGTAAACACATATCTGCACAACCTTTAACAAAGATTTAAGATAAAGCTTTGCGTTTTGAATATGGTAAAGCAAATACTCAACTACTTGAGTACGTGTTTGTGTAAGAGGATCAACATGAATCTACTTTTTCATTTTGAGTCTCAATTCATTAGGATCGGAAATACAAATTTGTTTTTTTATTGAGCTTTATCAAGGGTATCATATTTTGTTATATATATCTAATAGGCCTAGATCCTTCCAAACTATCACCTTTAAAGTGAAGGTTTTCGCTTCTAGTTCTACTTTGCAAAGTCTTAACAAACATCCACCTCAGCATTCTCATTTCAACTAAACTTATCATATCCACATATCGTTTCTTGGTTGTCTAACACTCAAAATCATATGACATGGCTGGCCTTATTGCAGTATAGTAGAACTTCTTCTTCAACTTTGCGGGTATCTTGCGATCGCACAACAGTGCCGAAGCACTCCTTCACTTGATCTATCTAACTTGAATTCTATGTGTTACATCCTCCGCAGTCTCTCCATCCTTGCTAACAGTTGAGCCAAGATATTTAAAACGCTGGTTTCTTGATTTTTTTCCTTTAATTTTGGATGGTCACTATATCAACACTAGTGCTTTAACTATCACTAAACCTACATTCCCAACTCTTTGACTAAGAAGTTTTGAAGGCCAATAGTTAAGTCACATATGGCGTTGAGCTACCAATAAGATGATACCCACAATTATGAAGATCATATAGTATTATATAAGGTGTACTAATCTTGCTATCCAGTGTTGATGGAAAGCAATATTATAATTAATGACATTCATTGAGTTGGCTCTATCAGTAGAAAAATTGGTTCTTTCTCTTCAAGTGCCACCTGTAACCATTACTTTAAAACAAGCCAATGTTTAAGCTGTTGAAGTTTACACCTTTTGGACTGCTTCCAAACAAGCCGTATAGCTCCAAAATCAATGCTGCATGATGAAGTCCTCAAGAATCCCTCTTTTGAGGTGGGATTTAGCTTTTTTTGCTTTTGGGTTGAGTAATCTAAAGGATTTGTAATTTCATATAGTCCCTCTGGATTCAGTAGTTATACTGCAGCACTTGTAGTACAGGTGTAGTATAGGCAAAACAACGTGTTGATTTACTCATGAATTGTTGCCAAATAGATCAAAACGACATAGTTTGGAGAACAAAACGAACAAAATCACGTGGTTTTGTTTTCACTACACCCGCACTACAAAAGCTGCATTACAGCCCTAAATCCATCCCAAAGGCCAAAAACCTAAATTGCAAAATGGATACATGTATCTATAAATGTGTGCCTATATTTTGGTACAATAAGAATATTTTTTTGTTATAAAATATGTGTCTATACATCATATATCTAGATGAGGTTTTGGGGAGTTATGGTCCTCTGGAAATGGGATATGCTACATGTATGATTTCAAGAGAAGCATAGCTGTCTTTATTATTGGAGAGAAATTCAGTCCCTTCCCAGCAAGCCAAGCACCAAACAGACCCTTTTATATTCCTGTTCAAATAGCAAAAGCCCTCACCTCACACTTCAGTATACTTCACTCTACTCCCACTTATTGTCTATCTCTTTTGCTTTTGAGCTTTGTTTTTCTACGAAAACCAAAACAATGGTGGCCAAGAAGCCAAGGGTTGTGATTATTGGTGCAGGAATGGCCGGCCTAACTGCTGCCAACAAGCTCTACACAACTCCAAACTCAAAGAATCTGTTTGAAATCTCTGTAGTAGAAGGTGGAAATAGGATTGGAGGGAGGATCAACACTTCAGAATTTGGTGGTGATTTGATTGAGTTGGGTGCTACTTGGATCCATGGGATTGGGAACAGCCCAATTTATAAAATTGCTCAAGAAATCAAATCATTAGAGTCAGATCAGCCATGGGAGTGTATGGATGGGTTGTTGGATGATCCAATCACCATTGCTGAAAATGGGTATGAGCTAAATCCAGATATTGTTAAGCCTATTTCAAGTTTCTTCAACAAACTAATGGATTTTTCTCAAGGGAAACTGAGTGAGGAAGAGCTAAGCAAGGAGGAAAAGGAGTGGTTTTTGAAGGTTAGTGCAAGACATTGCGGTGCTGATAAGCTAAGTGTTGGTTCTTTTCTTGAAAAGGGACTTGATGCTTATTGGGGTTTTGGAAAAGGGGAAGAGGGGGTGAAGGGCGATGGAAAGTGGAGTCGAAAATCGCTCGAGGAGGCAGTTTTCGCGATTCATGAGAAAACCCAGAGGACTTATACATCTGCTGGTGATCTGTTTCATCTTGATTACAATGCAGAAAGTGAGTACAGGATGTTTCCTGGTGAAGAAGTAACTATTGCCAAAGGTTATATGAGCATAGTCAGGTCCATTGCTTCTGTTTTGCCACTTAGTTCAATTCAGTTGGGCAAAAAAGTCACTAGAGTTGAGTGGCAGCAGCCAAACAGTCCCTTGGATATGGAAAATGGGCATGATATTAGGCCTGTGAAGCTGCATTTTTCTGACGGATCAGTCATTTCGGCCGATCATGTCATCGTGACAGTCTCACTAGGGGTACTAAAAGCCGGAATTTGCGAAAAATCAGGTATGTTTGATCCTCCACTTCCAAATTTCAAGACCGAGGCAATTTCAAGACTCGGGTATGGTCTTGTTAACAAGTTATTTTTGGAATCGAGTCCAAACCATGATAACGAAAATGGAAATTTCTCGAAATTTCCATTTTTGCAAATGGCTTTTCACCGTTCGGACACCGAGTTTTGGAACCCGAAAATCCCTTGGTGGATGAGGAAAACAGCCTCTTTCTGTCCAATCTATGGAAAATCAAGGGTCTTGCTATCTTGGTTTGCTGGAAAAGAAGCTTTTGAGCTTGAGTCACTTGAGGATGAAGAAATTATCAAAGGGGTTTCAACAACAATCTCTAGCTTTTTACCAAGTTCTAATCCTCATGACTTGAAATTCAGTAAGGTTTTGAAGACCAAATGGGGAAATGATCCACTGTTCTTGGGGTCATATAGTTATGTTGCAGTGGGATCAAGTGGGGACGATTTGGACACTATGGCTATGCCATTGCCCAAAAATACCCTTAAGGGGTTTAATTCATCTCCTCCACTTCAAATACTTTTTGCAGGGGAAGCAACACATAGAACCCATTATTCCACCACTCATGGAGCCTATTTGAGTGGTATTAGAGAAGCCAATAGGCTTCTTGAACATTATCACTCCAATGGGGTATGAGATTTCTTGTTGTAGTATTAGAACTGCAGAAAGTTTATGCACACAAAAATTCGGACAAAAATGTGTACGTAACCGTCTGATGAACGTGGGATCCTTGAAGAATATTTTACGCTCGTGTATCGGACGATTCTAAACACGTTTATGTTCGAATATGTGTTTGAAATCTATGTGTGTGACTTATTCGTCAAAACTATAAGCACTTTTTCTAGAAACCCTCCATCTCTCTTACAATCACTTTTCATATTCAATTGGTAATGGTAATGAAAGGGAGAGATAAGGACATTTTTAGATTCTGAGTTAAAAGCAAGTTCTTTTCAATTTTCTATTAGTTTCTCTTTGTTCGTAGGTTTTTTTTTAGGTTTCCTTTTCTATAAT
>JABCMJ010023623.1:0-11197 GCA_014822125.1 Arbutus unedo | reverse complement strand
TCTACTTTGAAGAAATCTTCATAGAGTTTGACACTAAAACCTAATGGTTAGGATAGATTTCTAGTTGTCCTATGTGCCTGCTGTCAAAATCAACCTCCGAGGTACTACATACGTAGCTTCAAAATAGGTGGCAATACCTGACCGTTAGAGGCCGTTGGAGCACGGCGAACACTGGAGGTATTTCAAACACCATGGACTTATAATCTCCTAGACTTCTTGAAAGCTCACTGATCCAAATAGATAGGATCAACCAATTCTTCCTCAGACTCTTCCGAGGCAAAGTTTTCTAGAAAAGGTTTTAGGCGTTGGTCATTCACCTTAAAGCAATTCCCGTTGTCCGGGTTCTCAACTTCAACCACTCCATGAGGGAAGACGGTTTAACCAAGTACGAGCCAACCCATTGCGATCGCAACTTTTTCAAACAAAGATAAAGCCGGAAATTATAAAGCGACATCTTTTGGCCCGTAATGAAGGTCGTTCACACAATGTTCTTATCATAAAAGGCTTTGACCTTGGATTCATAGATATGAGCGTTGTTGTAAGCGTCCAGTCGGATTTCCTCAAGTTTGTCAAGTTGGAGTTTCTAGTGGGCACTGGCATGGGGCATGCGAAAGTTTAACTGCTTAATTGCCCAATAAGCCCGATGTTCCATCTCCACTAGTAAGTGACAAGCCTTGCCACATACAAAACGATACAGAGACATGCCTAAAACTGTTTTATATGTGATATGCTAGGCCCATAATTCATCTGTCAGGTGGAATGACCAATCTTTGTGGTTTGGATTGACCGTTTTATCTAATATGTGCTTGATTTCACAATTGACCAATTCACAATGTTCTTATCATAAAAGGCTTTGACCTTGGATTTATAGATATGAGCGTCGCCATAAGCGTCCAGTCAGATTTCCTCAAATTTATCAAGTTGGAGTTTCCGATGGGCACCGGCATGGGGCACGCAAAAGTTTAACTGTTTAATTGCCCAATGGGCCCAATGTTCCATCTCCACCGGTAAGTAACAAGCCTTGTCACATACCAACGATACAGAGACATGCCCAAGACTATTTTATAAGCGATACGGTAGGCCCATAATGCATCGGTCAGGCGGAAAGACCAATCTTCGCGGTTTGGATTGACCGTTTTATCTAATATGTGCTTGATTTCACGATTGGCCAATTCCGCTTGGCCATTGATCTATAGGTGTAGGTAGTGTATACTTTGTGGTTGACCCCGTATTTCTTTATAGCTTGGCCATTGGTCTATGGGTGGTAGGTAGTGGATACTTTGTGGTTACCCCGTATTTCTTTACAATGTTTCCATGGGTCGATTGCAGAAGTGTTTGCCTTGGTCACTAATGATCACTTTAGGCATCCCAAACCTCGAAAAAATATTTTTCTTTAGAATCGAACCACGGCAGAGTTGTCATTGGTTCAGATCGAAATGACCTCAACCCACTTGGATATGTAATCCACAACCAACAAGATGTAAAGGTGCCCAAAAGAATTTGGACACGGGCCCATGAAATCGATGCCCCAGCAATTGAAGACTTAGTGATTAATAGGCTAGAGGGACATCATGTTACGCTATGATAGGACTCCCAACTTCTATCACCGAGGGCAAGCCTTACAGAATTCAAAGGCATCCTTGAAGATGTGGGGCCAATAGCAGCCACACTATAGAATTTTGGCAACGGTCTTTTTCGAGAAAAAGTGGCCGCCATATGCTTCGATGTGGCAAAAAGTCAAAATAGCTGTCTGCTCGTCACCAGGCACACACTACTAGACAATCTGATTCTGGCAAAATTTAAAAAGATAGGGATCATTGAAGATGAATCTCCTCACCTCAGCCAAAAATTTCCTCCGATCTTGAGCAGTCCAATGTGACGGAAGTTGCCCCGTGGCTAAGTAGTTGACAATATCAGCATACCACGGGCAACTAGAGACTGCAAAGAGTTGTTCATCAAAGAAAGAACCAAGAATGGGCAAATTGGTAGTATGGTCCTCAAAATCGAGGTGGGACAAGTGATTGGTCACAACATTCTCAACTCCTTTTTTATCTTTAGTGGTCAAATCAAACTATTGCAAGAGAAGTATCCACTAAATGAGACACGCTATGGCATCCTACTTAGTAAGCAGATATTTGAGAGTTGCGTGGTTGGTGTGGACTACAATAGGCGATCTGATGAGATTGATCGAAACTTGTACAAAGCAAAGACAATGGCCAACAACTTTTTCTTGGTGGTTGTATAATTCATTTAAGCATCATTCAACGTTTTGCTGGCATATGATATTACACAAGGAACTTTATCCTGCCGTTGGCCAACTACAACGCCTATAGCATAGTCACCGACTTCGCACATGAGTTCAAAGGGCAAATTCCAATTGAGTGACTGGATGATCAGAGGGGTAGTGAGACTGATTTTAAGTTTTGAAAACACCTCCTTGCAATCTTGCATCCAATCAAAAGGTGTGCCTTTCATAAGTAAATGAAACAACGGACGAGATATGGCATTGAAATTTTGAATGAAGCACTGGCAGGATCTAGCATGTCCAAGGAAAGAACGGATATCCTTGACACACTTAGTGGTAGGTAACTTAGATATGAGTTCAATTTTCGATTTATCTACCTCAATCCGCTTTGATGAAACGATGTGACCAAGGATAATACCATGACTAACCATGAAATGCCATTTTTTCCAATTGAGCACCAGATTTTTCTCATCACATCAAATGAGAACCCTCTCAAGATTCTCCAAATAGGACTCAAAGGAGTCCCCAAACACAGAAAATTCATCCATGGATACCTCCACAATTTTTTCAATCATGTCACTGAAGATACCCATCATATGTCGGGAAAAGGTGTCAGGGGCATTGCAAGCTTTGAAAGGCGTGCGACGGTATGCAAAGGTGCCGAATAGACATGTGAACGTTGTCTTTTCTTGGTCTTCCAAAGATAGCATGAATATCTGTCGAGGAAGTAATAGAAAGAATGACTAGCCCCTCTTCCTTTCCAATATTTGGTCGATGAAGGGAAGAGGGAAGTATTTTTTCCTAGTGCTCGCGTTAAGCTTTTTGTAATCAATGTAAACGCGCCAATCGGTGACCACTTGAGTAGGGATCAACTCCCCACTTTCATTGGATACAAAGGTGACGCCAGACTTTTTAGGAACAATTTGGATGGGGCTAACCCATTTACTATTGGCAATTGGATATATGATGCCCACGCCTAATAATTTCAGAACTTCGTCTCGCACCACATCCCTCATGATAGGATTTAAACGACATTGAAGTTGGTGAGATGGCTTGACATCATACTCGAGATATATGGGTGAGTGCACAGTAGGGGACTGATCCCTCGGATGTCAACAATGGTCAACCCTAAAGTAATTTTGTGAGCTCTCAGAATTTTCAGCAATGCGTCTTCTTGGTGGTTTTCAAGACTGGACGAGATCACAATAGGAAAAGTTTCAAATTCACCTAAGAAGGCATACTTCAAAGTAGAAGGTAAATTTTTGAGCTCGGGCTTTGGGGGTTTGATAGTAGAAGGTAGAGGTCGAGTTTTAATCGGTGGGATCTCTTCAAATGTGGGTACCCACTTATCGGTGCTCATAACTTCTTCCTCATTCAAGATCGCATAAAGGTACTCCACTTCAGGAGAGTTAAGAAAGATAGCCTCTTCCTGAGTAAGAACTGTCACGCCCGCAATTTTAAATAACATAGAATAATACAAAATATTAATAAAAAACCTCACAAACCTCATAAGTAAACCCAAGATATTCAGTCATGATACATTGATAAGTTCAAAATTTGAAGGTTACACAAAAAAGGACAATACACGACCCAATATACATCAAGATCATAGTAGGAGTTTAAACATTTCTCCTTTCGGATAAAGAGAATAGACAATAGAAGTTACAACACATCTCTCAAAAATAATGTTTTACAAAGATGCAAACTAAATTCTTTGTATGAGCTTCCAAAAAGAATGCATCACTTCACGCAAGTCAAACAATCTTTACCTGAAAAGAAGAAAGGATTGAGCTACAAAGTCCAGTAAGAAAAATCTATACAGTATCGATGAATATGAATGAAGTGTCATAAGACATTCCATAACTCAAAGTATAGATATTCAAGAATAACATGTTCATCAATTAAACAAATCCAACTCGTCATCTAAGTAAGTCATCATCCCATTCTAGCACCCATTATCTCGTATTATGTCAAAATAGCGTGGTCATTCTTTTCTCCTAACACACTCCCGAATGACGCTAGTAATATCATGTCATCTCCTAGCACACTCCCAAAGGACGCTAGTGAAGTGAGCCCATCTCCTAGCACAATCCCGAAGGAAGCTAGTAACATAGGATCATCTCCTAGCACACTCCCAATGGGAGCTAGTAATGTTATATTACCCCCTAGCACACTCCCGAAGGAAGATAGTAACGTTCGCGTATTGGTCATATGTCAACGTTTGTTTAGTATTTAGATTCAATATCCATCTATTTTATTGTTCCAACAAGTTTATTTGATCCTATAATCATTATGAAAGCTCAAGAATTTAAAGCATAGAAGAAATCTCATCAAACATCCCAGGTCATCCGAATGGGTCATGAACAGGCCATCTGGATGAGATGTAAAATCTTAGAATACAAGAGATGCAGCAAACAGGCCTATCTGGACGAGCATAGATAGGCCATCCGGATGGGATGTAGAATTTCAGAATACAAGGCATACGACAAACAAGTCTGTCCGGACGGGCATAGATGGGCCATCTGGACGAGATGTAAAATTCCAGAACATAAGAGATGCAAGAAACAGGCCTGTCCGAATGGGTATATATGGGCCATCCGGATGGTCAGGCACAAACAACAATGCGAAGAACATCTGCAGGTCTAAAATTTGAAATGCAACTTTCCAATAGACGATCAAGGCATGAAATGTGGTTCACAACAAGTCATAGCTACTCAAAGAAGGTGAGAAATCCCTACCTCAAGTTTCAAAGTGCAAGATCCAAGCTTCAATAACAAGTCCTAGATCCAAATGTTGAAAGCTCTTGAAACGAAGCTTTCCCAAGCAAACACATGCCAACAAGCTTCAAATATTAACGGGTTATGAATGATTCTTGAAGGAATCGAAGCTTCGACAAAGAAATCTTGGTGGAGGGTTTGAAAGAGAGCATAAGGTAGAGAAAGAGGGGTAAATGTTATGGGCTTTTGGGAAAAACTCATCTGATATAAACATAAACCAACCCATGTTATTACACTTAACCCCTCCACATTACAAACATGCTAACCTTAAGTCTCATGACTATCATTCCATTACACAATGGCCCCAAATCACATAATTATGTATAAATACAATGCCCAATTATTTTTCGAACATTAATATTAAAAATGAAAGATTTTTCGAATCTCTATGTCCTCCCCTCCTTAAAGAAATTTCATCCTCGAAATTAGATAAACAATGCTAAACAAAAACATGCATCAACAATGCCAAACTAAAATGCAACAAGTCAACAACTTATCAAGTTCGAATAATATTACAATAATCAAGATGTGAACAAATGTGGGTATTTCTCCCGAACTTCGTCCTCTCTTTCCCAAGTGGACTCTTCCTTGCCTTGATTGCTCCACAAAATCCGAACCAAGGGTATCGTCTTACCTTGTAACACTTGTTCACGCAAATCTAGGATACGTATCGGTTTCTTTCTATAAGATGCGTCAGCCTCTAACTCAAGTTCTGACCATTTCAACACGTGTGACGGATCCAACTCGTACTTCCTCAACATCGACACATGAAATACGTTGTGAATACCCAATAGCTTTGGCGGTAGCGCTAAACGATACGCGACTATACTAATCGTCTCAATGATGTCAAATGGTCCGATATAACGTGGTGAAAGCTTACCCTTATGCCCAAAATGTGATAAACCTCGCTGCAGTGATACTTTCAGAAACACATGGTCTCCCACCTCGAATGATAACGGTCATCGGTGACAATCGACATAAATTTTTTGTCGACTTTGAGTAGTAAGTAATCATTGGCGGATCATTTGCATTTGCTCGGTAGTCTTCACAATCAGTTCCGGTCCCACAATAGTCGTTTCTCCCAATTTGATCCAACACACGGGGGATCTACATGGTCGCCCATACAAAGCCTCAGTGTCATCTCAATACTTGACTGATAGCTATTATTGTACGCAAACTCAACAAGCAATAAGTGATCCTCTCAAGTACCCTAAAAATCCATGACCCAACCCGAAGCATATTTTCCAAAATCTGAATTATACGCTCGGATTGTCCATCGGTCTGAGGATGATATGCGGTACTAAATAATAAATTTGTGCCAAGTGTTGCTTGTAGACTCTGCCAAAATCATGCAGTGAATCTCGGATCTCGGTTGGACATGATAGAAACTGGGATTCCACGCAATCGGATGATCTCCTGAATATACAGTTGACTGAGCTTCTCAATAGAATCCGCAACCTGGATCGATAGAAAGTGAGCGATTTTGGTCAAACGGTCCACTACTACCTAAATAGCATCATGTCCCCTCGGTGACCTCTGTAATCCCAAAACAAAATCCATCATAACATTATCCCATTTCCACTTGGCTAATGGCAAATGTTGCAACTCTCCCACGGGTCGTTGATGTTCGGCTTTGACTTGTTGGCACGTAAGACATTTCGACACAAAAATTACCATGTCTTGCTTCATTCTTGACCACCAAAATTGTCAACGCAAATCATGATACATCTTCGTTCCTCCAGGATGAATAGCTAATGGTGAATGGTGAAACTCTCGTAAAATTATTTCCCGACATGAAATAGGTATAAACAATTTTCCTTAGAAACGTAGCCTCCGATCGGCATGAACCATCCATCCATCTCGTGCATTGCTACTGAAGAATCTCTTATGTAGCTCATTAATTTCCTTGTCTTGTTGTTGGGCGTCAACCACTCGAGTTGATAACGTCGATCGAACCGTCAAATTGCACAAAGTCACCCCTTCCCGAACGTCCTCAAAACACGTCGCATAAGGCCCCAAGTCCTGAATTGTCTTCCACTCCTGGATTGCTAGGTTCGCCAAAAGTGTAGGTTTCCTACTCAACGCATCCGCTACCATGTTGGCCTTTCCTAGGTGATATTACAAGTCAAAATCATAGTCTTCAATATGCTCCATCCAACAACGTTGTTGCAAATTCAATTCTTTCTGGGAGAATAGATACTTCAAACTCTTGTGATCGGAGAAGACTTCAAATTTCTCACCGTACAAATAATGCCGCCAAATTTTCAAAGCAAAAATGATAGCTGCAGACTCCAAGTCGTGCGTAGGATAATTGCGTTCGTGAATCTTCAATTTTCTTGACCCATACGCTACTACCCTTCCCATTTGCATCAACACGCGCCTAAGTCTCTCTTTCGAAGCATCACAATACATGGAGTAGCCAACTCTTCACTCTGGCACAATCAAAACTGGTGCACTAGTCAAACGTTGCTTCAACTCCTTGAAAGTTGCCTCACAAGCATCATCCCATACAAAACGTGTTCTCTTATGTGTCAATCGTGTCATCAGAGCCGCCAAATGAGAAAAATCTAGAACGAAACAATGGTAGTATTTGGCCAACACCAAAAAGCTACGGATCTCAAGAACATTCTTTGGTCATTGCCAGTCCATAACCGACTCGACTTTCCCTGGATCAACGGATACACCTCCTTGTGAAATGACATGCCCCAAAAACTTGACTTCAAAAAGCCAAAACTCACACTTACCAAGCTTGGCATACAAACGATGCTCTCTCAAAAGTTCAAGGACAATGCTAAGATGAGAATGGTGCTCCTCTTCCATATGCGAGTATACCAAGATCTCATCAACGAAAACCACGACAAATCGGTCAAGATACGTGCGGAAAATACTATTCATAAGGTCCATAAATGTTGTAGGCACATTCGTCAATCCAAAAGGCATAACCATGACCTCATAGTGCCCATATCGCGTACAAAAAGCAGTTTTGGGAATATCCTTCTTCTTGACTCTCAATTGTTGATAACCCAACCGCAAGTCAAACTTCGAGAAACAAGTCGCACTCCGAAGTTGGTCAAACAAGTCACCAATTCTCGGCATAGGATATTTATTCTTAACGGTGACACAATTAAGTTTACGATAATTGATGCACAAACATAGTGTTCCATCCTTCTTCTGGGCAAATAAGGCCAACTCCTGCAATTGTGTCTTCAATTCCCTCAATTTAGCAAACGCAAAATGATAAGGAGGTATAGAGATAGGAGACCGAGCAACTCTTTCGGGAAGACATCCGGAAAATCGCAAACCACTAATGGTAACTCCCCACGTACAGAGACATCCTCATCTAGAGTCAAACTCGCCAACAAAGCATACATAGATTCCTGCTCCTGAGGTCCACACAAAAAAGGCTCCAATGGTTCCTGACGCTCCCCAAAGAATTCAAAACAATCACCCTTGAGTGAACACATACGAACCTTATGCTTGAAGCAATCAATGGTAGCATGAAAAGTGGATAGCCAATCCATACCCAAAATGAAGTCAAACCCCGACATGTCCAATACAATAAAATAAAAAATGAAACAACGGTCGAGGATAACAAGTTCGCAATTTCTACAAATACGATCAAGTGGAGTTCTACCACCCAACGGTGTGTCAACAAACAATGCGGGACTAAGCTCCTCGGTTTCTAACTCTAGTGCATGTACAAATGATGCAGCAATGAAAGAGTGCGATGCTCCAGAATCAAACAAAATCTTAGCAAAGGAATTGAAGAGGAGAAAAGTACCCCTCACAACAGAAGTCTCTGGCGCCTGAGTAGAGGTCGGGAAAGGAGTGGTAGAAGTAATATTGAAAACCTGACCTTAGGTGTGGTGACCCTGAGTATATCCACCCCTCTGTCCTGAACCCTGAGTCGGTGCCATAGAACTCGCTCCTCGCTCAACAGGAGAACCCTGGCCAGAAGTGGTTTGACGAAAGTGAGGCTGCTGCTGCCTCTATGCACTCCTGAACGGCTGTTGTCCGTGACTCTATCCAAACCCTAGCTGTTGTACAGAACCTGCCTCACTGTGCACCCTAGCTGTTGTACAAAACCTGCCTCACTGCGCACCCTCGCTCCTTGAGGACAATCTCGCACAATATGATCATTCTTGCTATAAGTATAGCAAATCTTCGGAGGCACAGGACAATGAGCACGAATATCACCAAGTTGGTTACACCGGTGACACATAAATGGGGGTTGAGAAGTATTACTCCGAGTATCTGAATAAGTCGGTGGCCTAAGGTTTGAGTGGCCCTGTGGAGAGTGAAACTGTTTTCTCTGTCGCTTAGGCCCCTGACTCTCAGAGCTCCCTGAAGATGATGAATTCTACATAACACTTGACTGCGTTGGTTCCCAAACTCTAGAACCTCGTTGTGCCTCTCTAGGCAACTCCACACTTCTCGCACATTTGATAATTTCTTCAAAATTCATCTTGTGCTGGCTCACCACAAGTCTCTTCATAGAGGAGTGAAGACCCCTCTTAAAATGACGGCATTTGCGATCTCCTGAAGTCACTAGCTCTGACACAAAGAAGGATAGGTTCTGAAACTTGGTAGCATATTCCGACACCGTCATAGTATCTTGTTCTGACCTCTCAAACTCTATACGCAAATGCTCACGATAGGATTTCAAAAAATATTAGTTCTCGAAAAGAACCTCAAAGTCAGCCCATGTTGTTTCATCCACGTCCGACTCATTGACTCTAGTCGTTTGTGTAGTGGCCCTTCATGCATCCTTTCTTGCTTCAAGGATAGATTCCCACCATTCATTCTCTTCTCCGATTAATTGGCAAGCCACAATGGAGACTCGAAGGTCATCCTCTACTATTCTTAAAGCCTTAAATAGCTTATGGATCTCAAAAAGGCAATGGTTGGTCGAGAGAAAGTCAGCACCTTCTCCGCTGAACTGAGGAGGGTTAAGACGATGAAACTCCCTCATTGCATCTACTGCCCGATCACCGACATGGGCCCTAGTGGCTTGATTTAGCAAATTGGCCTCGATAAGCGTTGTCACAAACTCCCTTGTGAAGTTACCCGGAACGACCAACGGTTTGACATTCTGCTACACTTCCTCATGAACTCCCTCAGCTCGCGAAATATCCCTTTGTTGACTCACAATATCCTCTAATGGTATCTCACAATAGTGGCCTTGGTCTCGGTCTCGAGGTCCTCTCAATCTCACTCCACGTTTAGGAGGCATAACGCTACAATAATAAGAAAATACTAACAAGATCAATAATCATCACAACCACCTGTTCCAAGCACATAATATATCCTCAACAAGGGTCAACTACCACATATCACTCTATTAACTAGAATGCAATGCTCATGCATACAAGCACACACACAAGTCATGTCTAAATGCAATGAGTTTGAACCCAACGAGACTAAATGTCTCCCCACGGTCTCAAGGTATTCAAATTTATGCTCTGATACCAAGTTATCACGCCCTCAATTTTAAATAAAATAGAATAATACAAAATATTAATGAAAAACCTCACAAACCTCATAAGTAAACCCAAAACATTCATTTATGATAATTTGATAAGTTCAAAGTTTGAAGATTACACAAAAAAGGACAATACCCGGCCCAATATACATCAAGATCATAGTAGGAGTTTAAATATTTCTTCTTTCAGATAAAGAGAATAGACAATAGAAGTTACAACGCATCTCTTAAAAATAATGTTTTATAAAGATGCAAAGTAAATTCTTCGTATGAGCATCCAAAAAGAATGCATCACTTCACGTAAGTCAAACAATCCATACTAGTACTCTAGATCTTTACCTAAAAACAAGGAAGGGTTGAGCTACAAAGCCCAGTACGAAAAATCTATACAGTATCGATGAATATGAACGAAGTGTCATAAGACATGAATAACAAAGACAAAGAGGACATTCCATAACTCAAAGTATAGATATTCAAGAATAACGTATTCATCAATTAAACAAATTCAACTCGTCATCTAAGTAAGTCATCATCCCATTCTAACACCCATTATCTCGTATTATGTCGAAATCATGTGTTCATTCTTTTCTCCTAGCACACTCCCGAAGGATGCTAGTGAATTGAGCTCATCTCTTAGCACACTCCCAAGGAAGCTAGTTGTTGAGGCCGTAATACACTTTGTATAATGGCCCA
>JABCMJ010023615.1:0-17150 GCA_014822125.1 Arbutus unedo | reverse complement strand
GAGAGAGAGAGAGAGAGAGAGAGAGGGGGAAAGGAAAAAGTCTGCCGAGAAAAAGAGAGGTTTTTGGAGAAGATAGGAATTGTGAAAGTTAGATAAAGGTGTAGGGAAAGTGGGGATAGGGGAGAGGGATAATGGGGATATAATAGTTATCTTTAACTATATTTAGTTATAATACATAATAACAATTATATATATACTTAACTCATTATAATCCTACTTAATAAAGTTAGAAATTAAATGTTTTAAAAAAAAATGAACCATTTGAATTTATTAAAATTTTAAAATTGGAGATCCTTACATTTTTCATCTATTTTTGCCCTTAATGGTGTTTGGGGATCTCCGCCACAACCCAAAAAAATTTCATGACAAAGAAATAAAATAATAAATCCAACTCTCTCTCATGTATCTGAATCAAATTATGAACGATTAAAACTATTATGGTCGAAAGTAGAAAAATATTGAGTGGTCATGGAGTAGTGTCACTTAGTGTTCCAACTCTCTCTACGAATACACATTTACGTGGAGTCCACGATTTATATCACATGTGGGTAGTTTAGAACCATTGATTAACTATTGCAAGTCTACAAATACTACTCTTCGTTTCTTTATCAAAGTTCAGTACGAAAAGTCGTGTCATATTTTAATTGAAAATTAAAAAAATAAAATCTTTCCGTTATTTTTAAAAAAATTCCATCAACTTAAAGATTTCAATTACTTCTTTAACTGGTAAAAAAAAATTTAAAACATATGCTCAAAATTACTTTATTTTTTTATTCGAAAATGACATAACTTTCAATAATTGAGGAAGACATGCATCACAATATGAAATTACATAAATTAAATTAATGCGTGGTAAAAAAGAAATCGGAATAACATGTGAGAGCACAACAATATTACAAAATCCTATCAATCTTAGAATCAAAAAAAATCATTGAGTTGTTTTGAAGTACCATCACGTGAAATGATAAATTTCACTCAAATTTTTAACGGGAATAGAAACACTACGTAACGATACCGCAAAATCAGTGACTAATTTCTACTTGTTTGCAAAATTGTTAGTTACTAACTTTGTAGTTGGCTTTCTAGAAAGACACCTAATTTTCTGGAGAAAAGTCAAGCATCTTGTCCACGTGTTCTAATAATTGACCATGATTATCCTCACTTGTCTTCCTCTAAAATATCTCTTTTTTCAGAATTAAGCCAACCGTCCCTTGGCTGAGGCGGACTAGTTTTTAACGGAAACCCTCTGGCACACGGCACCCGACCCGCTTCTCATTGCGGTGACTGACACGTAAGATTTTTTTTTTACTATTTAACACGTGGCGCTTTTAAATGACTTGTTGGTCACTTCCTCATGCTTGTGACAAGTAATCGAAAGTCTGCGCTGGAGGGTGGTTGCGGGGGCGACAAGTGGGATGTGTCCCCGAAACAGGTGGCTCGATAGAAAATTATCTGGTGCTCTGGGGGCAGGAATTTTGCTATGGGCACCCAATATGTACAAATGTGCGAGGAGGTGGCCCTTGAAAAAGTATAGGAACATAGATTTTAAGTGCACATTAGACACATATGTATTTAAAACTGTGAGATGCATGTAGAATTTACATGATTATAAAAATTTTCACATGCATTCGACGGGATGTGCACCTAAGATCTGCGTCCCTAGACTTGCTCGGTGGCCCTCCTCTCCAAGCAATGTTGTGGATACAAACTAATTGTACAAATGTAAGAGAGAGGGAATCCACTTTCTCGTGACACCTATTTTTCGAAGAGCCGCTATTTTCTACATTTGTACAAATGATTAGAACTCATAGGATTTTTATCTTCCCTCCCCTACGCTTCTCTCTTTTCCTCTCATAATTTGTGCATATCATTTGTATTCATAGTAAAATTCGGATACTGTGCCTTTACTTTCACCTCGATTGCATGTTTGTGATGCCCAATCGATATATCATCACGTCGAAACGAATATTTAATTCTACAAATTATGACCAATAATTAATTAGAAATTATAAATAAAAAAACACAACACCTTATTAAATTTATTGATTGAATATTTTTATTTTAGTTTACATATGCTAAATGATATAGATGACAATGCTAATTATTTTATATATATGACTATTAATTAGATATACATTACAATGATAATTCAATATAAATAAATTATTTTAAACAAATTATCTACCTTTGAAAAAAATCCTCACAAGAGAAGGAATACAACATTATTATTACTGGCCTTTTTTCGTTTCAGTTTTGAATAAACCCACATGAGAGAGAAAGTTGTTTAATAGAAGTTTTTGACGGTTTCAGATTATAAGCTAATTAATTTGATGAATTAGCCGGTAATATATTAATTAATCATTTATTATTTTGAAGCTTATTAATTTGTAATTTGGTGAGGTGGTGCTATTTAGTGAGACAATTTCTTTTCTTTTTATCAAAGTAGAACTCCACTTATGTTATTGCATTTTGTGCTTAACCATATAAGACAAAAATTAAATATAAAGTCTAATAACTGGACTTTTTGTTGGGTTAGTCCGACTCTCTCATTGATATTTAAATGAAACTTATTAAAATATTCTTTTATGATCCAACTTATTTAGTTTTTAAATTATAATTTTATATTATGTATATAAAAATTTAAGTTATTTAAATACCAATAATCAGATAATACTAAGGTAAAATAATTATTTTATTTTGAAACTTGAAATGGCACTTGGCCCTCGTTTTATAATCTCACTTAATTTTATTTGCCTCGTGTCCAATATATTAGATTATTTTTAAGAAAGATGTCAAATTTTGGAGTGTTAAATTTTTTTGATGGACTATGTGATAATTTAACATCTTTAAATTTGACGTTCAAATTTTTTGATCTCCAACAAAGTTGTTAAATTGAAACATTTAAGGTAAAAAGATATTTAATATTTTATGTCAAATTTAACATCAAGTAGCCTTTTTCAATTGTGCCTTAGGATTTGATAATACTTTTAAAATTTTTGTTTCGAATTAATTTTGATGTTATGTTTTAAAAATTGAATTGCATCAGCGAGGTAATATGAGAACTAGTATATATTCGTTAGTTGTGGAATCAAGATTTCACGATCGTTGGAGGGTTGAGATTTTTTTTGAAAAAAAAAAGGGGGTCAAAATATAATTTTATTTATAATTTTCAAAATTTATACTTAAATTTTAAATTTTTTTGAAAATTTTGAGAGGGCCTGAGATCCCCTCCAGCCTCCTGTCTGTACTGGGTTGGGCGGTCTTCCATTTTAGTCCAGTAGTAGTTAAGCCCATAATACTTCTTGCTCTCATTCTCTATATGGGCCAACCCATGGGAGTCCACATGATTAGCCCGAAACCCTCGCGAGAGTAATAACAATTAGAATTTAGAAGTCACAAGATTGAAGAATTCTAGAGAGAGAATGTCTCCAATGGCGACCTCGCTTCTCTCTCCTCACTCCGCTCCCCCCGTTTCCAACTTCGATTCTGTTACTGCTGTTGGCATTTCGAAGACCTCTTTCCTTCACTGTTCCAAGCTCTATTTCGCTTCATCTGCTGCCAATACGCTAGCGACCACCGCTCGGAGATGGCGTTTCAGGTCGCCGATGGCATCGGCGAAGGATCCTCTCGATCGCATACCGAAGCAGTTCAGACAGGAAAACCTCAAAGAAGGATGTGAGTCCCATAACCCTTATCCTTGTTTCTTTGTTCTTCCTTTTTTTTGGGGTCCCATTTTGGGTTGAAACTAGGGCAGAATTGTTTAGGCTGTTTTTTTCTGTTTACTTCGAGTTGAGCGTTACTCAAATTTTTACTCTATTGGATGGCGAATCACATCGTTGCCGAATTGTGTGAAGGCCATTTGTAGATTATCAGCTGAAGAAGTATGTTGTGCAGGAACTTCATAGTAATCGAGTTTCGAGATTATATCTGATTGCCTTACGAAATCCTTCCCAAATGGTAACTTGAGTTCCATGTAAACAAATACATTTTCGAATGACTACTTATCACGTTTCATCTTCTTCCTTGTAGTGATTGAAAATTACAAGAATGCCCCTGAATTTCTTCATGGCCTTTCTCCTTCAGAGTTGGACATGTTCATAGATGGACACAATCTTGCCCCCCGGCTGTCTGAAAGTGGGTCAGAGGTTCACTTTCTTTACTCGCTGCTTCATTTTTTTTTAACCATTTGGTATGCCTTGACTCTCTTTTATGCCCTCGTACTTGTTATTTGTTAGTGCTGACTCGGTATTTCTCCAAGTTGATCCAATCTCACTGGCTACTGCTACTAAGTTTTCTAATAGATCTGTATTCCTGGTTACTTTTACAGGGAAACATATCAGCCTCTGGCAATTATATGAAGCGTTATGGAATGCGAAGTGTGTCAAGCACGGCTAACGGAGGACCTTCAAGGTACATCACGAATGCTTTGCGTGCAAAAAGGAGGAGGAGCAGGAGCAGAAGATATAAGGGAAAAAAATTACCTTCACCGCCTGATGAGGAATCCACTCTTCTATTCGATCGAATTATCTACCTGGCCGAGCCGGTAAGATATCTGTATACTACATTTTTTCTTTTAGCACGCCTGCTTATTATTTGACTTGCATTATTTCTGGTTGCTGCAGATTTTTCCAGAAATAACTGAGCTTATAGTTTCTCAGTTGATGTGGTTGGATAATGAGGACAAAACGAAGCCTATATATTTATATATATCATCTTCAGGAGTCCAGGTTACTGAATGAACGCATTGCATTTTCCCCCTTGTTTTGTTATGCTATTTCAGTACCTTTATTCGAGATGTGTGGAGAGTGTACATATTAAAGTTGGCCCTCTTGAGAACATAGTTATTTAAGGCGCGAGGTGCGAGGCGCGAGGCGAGGCGAGGCGAGGCACAGCACGGGCTTTATTAATCGAGACGTACGTAGACCGAAAAAAAAATATCACTGTATCGCTATATATACACATATATCACTGTATATGCATATAACTGTATATACACATATCACTGTATATATACATATATCACTGTATATGCACACATATATCACTTTATCGCTATACGTTTATCACTATACACAGATGTGCATATATCACTATTGTAAATGTATCGCTATACATATATCACTGTATATACTCACCTGTGTAGTCGGGTTTGAATGAGGTGCTGCTGATGGAACTTTGAGGACCGAAAAAATTAGGTTTTCATTAATTTGAACGAGGCGTGCCTTTCCTGCGCCTTGTTTCCCTAGGCTCGCGCCTTATTGAAGTCGCCTTGCCTTGCACTTTTCGAGGCGCCAGACCTGCGTCTTGGTGCGCCTCGCACCTAGGCGTGCCTTTCATAACTATGCTCGAGAATATATCATGAAGTTGGCTTGTCCAACTAAAGCTTAAGCTAATTACTATAGGGATGGGCAACACTGTATAGCCCCACTCGTTATCTGTTATGTTTTAGGTTTGTATGCTTATCTGTATCAATTTGTTTTTGCAATGCATTTTTCCAGGATGAAGACGGAGATCTTATTGGGTCCGAAACAGACGCATATGCAATTGCTGATGTCATGGCCGTAAGGAATATTGTTATATATGGCGTTATTTATTTTCTACTTGCCAGAGAACAATGTGTTTTTAGAAATTCATGAAATGTGTTTATAAGAAATAGGTCAAAGCATCCAAGTGTCCAAGTAGAAATGGAAAACAATGATTAACAGATTACTCAAACCCAAAGGAGAAAGATGAGACATCTTAAACATGTGAATCCAAAGTTAGTGTTACATGTTGCACAAATAGGATACAGCTCATTTCAGTTTCATGAGGTATTTGGTTGTTCAATAACATTCTTTGATTTTAACTGTTTTGACATTTTATTATACTCACAAGTGCACGAATTGTACCGAAGTATAATTATGCAAAAACAAGGTCAAACCCATAGGGATTTGTGATTTTTTATTAGGAGAACTAAATAAATCAAATTGATTAAATCCTAACCTAGTCAACAAAATTTGTGATTTTTTATTTAAACTGAAAATTGAACAAGAATGATCGCAAGAAAATAATTAAAAAGCTGAAAATTGAACATTCACAAAAAAATAATTTGGATTAGGTGTTGAGAAAATAACTAAGATTTTGGAATCCACACCCATAAATATTTATTAACCAATATCATGCAATGATATTTTAATGATTTAGAGGTTCATCTTAATCATCATGGATTATTTCGTTGAGTCATTATTTTTACGCAAGTTTGTTTTTTTTGTGTTTAAGCTTGGATCATATACTCTATCCGTAGAAACAAATCACAGTGAATACCCTGTACTTAAATATCAACTTTAATAAACCAAGCAATAAAACTAAATGGACTATCAAATCATGGAAAAAAATCTATTCTAATTGAATTCATGTCCGAGTTGTATCCAAATTAATTAATTGAGCCAAGAACAATATACAATGTACGCAGGTAGGAAAAATCATATGCATAAAATCAATCCATAAAATTCACGGGGTTTCATTCTCAACCATACTCTAAATATTTAGTCGCCCATAGAGTTAAGAAACATGTAACAATATGAAAGAAAAGATAGAGACAGAAGAAAGAACTTGATAAGAGGCTAGTCCGCAATGAATCATCAATCTTCCATCTTTAAGTTCTTTAATCTTGGCTCTTTTCAATATTTCTCCTCCTCTTCTTTTTTTTCTCCTGTGATATTCGGCTCTCTCCTCCTCTGTTTTTCTTCAATCACATTCATCTCTTTATATGTAAGCTTGACCTCTTAGGAAAACCCTAAATTCCAAGAAATTCAGAGTAGACTTTTTCTAGCATTTTAGGCCCATCTTGCAAGCCCGTTTTGACCCATTAAATGTCAAAATTAATAATTACTATTTTGCATGAAATTGTAGCCCTTTAAATTATCTTTCCAACCCAATTTGTATCACTTCAATCCGAGTTATGAACAAAAAGTTACGTCCAAAATACTAAAGGCTGCTTAGAGATAGTCCAACTCGGGATTGTATAACTCTGTACATGCTTTCCAAATTAAGTTGGATTGTTCTTTCTTTGAATGGTTTCACTTTCTCACATACTCTAGCTCTTTAATTTGGGTTTGACTTACTTGACTTGGGATCCATCATTGGCCTTGTATAAAGTCCATTCCATGACATATCTCTATTTTTTCTGTAACACAACTAAATAATAATTTGTCATAAAATAACATAAAATTAAGACTAACAAGGAAAATATGAGAGTAATTTAATTATTATATTTTATGTATACATAAATCATGTTGCACAAATGGGATACGGCACAATTCAGTTTCATGAGGTCCGTGTTTCGTTTGTCTCCTTGCTTTGTCTTAGGCTTGCAAATCGAAAATCTATACTATCAATTTGGGCACGGCGGATGGTCAAGCAGCAATGCTTTTATCACTTGGAGCCAAGGGTCGCCGCGGTATTTTACCACATGCTTTCAGTACGATTCTTTCCTCTCAACAGCATTTTCATATAATTCATAGAAGTTGAGCACTTTCATCTTATAAAGTTCATATTACATTTGATGTTGCTTTTTGCATCGATAAGTCCACAACTACTAAGTTCTATCTGTGGCTTACCATCAAGAAGAAGGGGAAATTTTTGAATCTAACACGTTGTATGCCTTGGAATGAAAAGTGGTGTATTATCTTGAATTTGGATAAGTTAGTGAGTTGCAAGTATGATTTATTTCATGTTTATTAGGGCCACAAAGGTTGGGGGAGTATATGTTTTTTACCGTATTTGCTATACTTGAGTTGTAAAGCCCACTTGTGGGTCGCATTGTCGGTTAATTACATTTTTTTTTCTTTTATGTGATCTATACTAGGCCAAAATTCCTTAACCCGGATTGAGTTTGGAGTCCTGTAGAACTGGGATGAATTTTGCAATTTATATAGTTGTAATTCGTCTGTTTTATGAAATTGTTTATGAAATTTGAGAATTGTGTTTCTCAATTTTTTTGTCAATTTGATCCACCCTGCGTGAGTGAAGTGTTCCATTTTTTCTTTTTAAAGAAACTCGCAAAACATAATACTCATGTATAGGCTGGTCTGGACAGCCCTCTGTAGCCCCTGTTCATTGTCCATTGACGCCTTTTAGTACGGCTTTTGGGTTGCAATTCACATACCCTAAAAAAAAAGGATTAGTTCCTATTCACAAACCCTAGCAATGTGATTTAGCTCTTGATTCACTGACCCTTACAACGTGCTTATGGGTTGCAAGTCTTTATTATTTTCTATTGTTTTTGGGGTCCCGGAATTCTTGTGTCAATCACATTCATTAAACATGTGAAGGTCTGTAACATGACTGCCTCTGGGTCGTGATTTTTATACTTCCTCCTTTATGTGTTTTCTTTTGTTTGAGTTAGATTTTGGAATAGTGATCAAATTCTGTTGCTCATTTTTCTTCTGCCCTGTCGTTGACATACTGGCACTCGAAGGAAGCATTATACTGTATAACCCCCACTGCCCCCGCCCCCAACACACACACACACACACACAATTCTGTTTCGTCAAAGGTTGCACCCCCCCCACACCCCTCCCCCTCCCCTGCGCGTGTCAGCATTATGTATAATATAGCATCCCTTATTTGCTTGACGGCATTGAGGTGTATTCTGTTCTAGCCCTTAACAAAATAATCTGCCCACCTCTATAATTATCTTCTTTTTCTTTTTCCAAAATGCATTTCGAGACTAGAAAACAATATTACTGCTCACCATATTACCTCTATAATTATCTGGAAGTGTTGGATAACATCTTCATATCACTCTTTATCTTCTAGTTTTTCAATTTTATCCTTTTGTGCAGCAACATTATATCTGCCTGAAGTCCCTGGGTCCAGTGGGCGTGCAACAGACATGTGGCTCATGGTTTCTCTCTCTCTCTCTCTCTCTCTCTCTCTCTCTGCGCGTGTTGGTAGGTGGCTGCCTTTGAGACTGGAATTAATTTCGAATGTTAATTAATTCAGGGAGAAGAATTGGAAGGAAACACGGCAATTTTCCTAGAGCTGTTATCAAAGGGAACTGGGAAGCCAATCCAAGAACTTCGCAGAGACTTAACGGGGATTAAAACTTTTAATGCACAAGAGGCAATTGACTATGGGCTTGCAGACAGGATAGTGGGGCCTGCAGAACTCGGAGGCGGTAAAGTTCAAAAGAAGGTCAACCCAGAAGTGGCTAGGAGGAAAGCAGAGCTCGCTCATTTAAAAGCCATGACACAAGCACAGAATTAGCAGAAGCCAAATCCAAAGCCAACCCACAAGACTCAGCTCCCTCTGGAATGTAATTGCAAACGCATCGTACTCTATTAAAGGACCAGATTGAAGTGATCTTTGTGTTTTCAATCGTTACATTATCTTTTTACAATCGATCTAGGGAGCTGGGGTTTTATGTGGGGCTCATTTCTGAAGTTTGCCATGTAAAATGCTGCACGTGTGGCTATATTTTGTAAGGTAAAATGCTGTGTACGGTTGTATTTTGTGAGGATAATTTTTTACGGGAAATTTCTCGGAAAACTTTTCTCCCTGCTAGCCGCTTAGAAGCATGCATAACTGATCCTTTTGATGTGGAATTTAGAACATTTATTTTCTGGGTTTATTTGGGTCTGTTTGTGCCATTTAAGATAGAATGCTGAAGATATCAAAATTAATTGATCAAAATATGCCATGATGACTATCATCGCATGAGACGTTTGCTTGGGTCTGTTTGTTTGTGGAAAATTTTGTTCCATCAAAACAAAAGGTTGTAACTTTGCAGTGGTCGTGCATGAGACTTTTTAAGTAAGCTTCTTTAGAGAGAATGAAGCATTGTGATTTTAAAACACAAACATGGCTAAAGCTTGTACACGAGAGTTATTTAAGGTGATTAACTTAAAAAATCTGAGATTAGTCTAGTGTAATGTAAATTTATTTAAACATTTGATCATAAAATATAAAAGAAAGAAGAAGAAAAGGTGATACGTTGGTATAATAGGATTTCGGTTCCGATTTCATTTCAACTTCTTTTAGACCACGGAGAGAGAGGGACAGAAACATGCAAAACATACGAGGGCGCGTTTGAACACACACACAGAGAACGCCCTCTATTCTTTGGAAAAAAATGACTTTGTAATAAAAATCATTTGTTACCCGTGATAATTAGGACTACAGACGAATCAAGACAAAATCAAATTTTAGTTTTTTTAGACTTCTTTATTAAATTGTAAGTGAGTTTGAGTTAATAAAATTAACGAGTCAAGCACAAACTGAATTAACTTAAATTTGAGCAGAACTCGAGCTACTACTCCACTAGCGAAAAGAAATTATGCATTAGTACTTGCATAAATATGCTCAAAAAAAAAAAAAAACAAAGGCCTGAGAATGGTCACCAGATGCCCAACTGGACAACAGAACCGGAACGGATCGGTTTATCGCAAAACAGTTATTTTTCAGTGTGCGTGTGAGCAATTCGCCTAAAACCCTAGAAATTCACGATAAATCAATCCTGGTTTTCCGTCTGATTCTAACCATACAGTGAGTTTCTGAAATTTTCAAGGTCTAAGTTCATCAATTCTGCAACCACACTAGTCAATGCGAGATGGTGGTTTGCAAATGCCGAAAGGTACGCGTTCCCCGCTCCCCGCTCTCCGCTCTATATGCTTTCGCACCCATTGTTGAATTCGTTTCTGCACATCTTGTTGCTCAGTATCTGGGAATTTTTATGTGTTCTATTACTGACGTTCTGTTTGGATCGAGCTCGCGATTTTGAAATTTAGGTGGTTGCGTTTCGCGACTTAATTTTCCTGTTCATTGGTTCTTTGTTAACAGCTTACCACCGATACATCTAATTGAATCTAAGGTCGACTAGTAGGGTTTTTAAGGTAAATAAACGAAACAAAGTTTTGTGTCCCAATCAATTTGGTGACTACGTCATCCCCTTCCAATTTAGGCTTCCCCCTCCCCCCCCCCCCCCCCCCCCCCCAGCAATTCCATTAACAATAGTTCTTATTATCTTTGAGCAGCTGATTATGAGTTGCTTTTGAATTTTTGAATTTTTGTGCTTTTGTCTTATTCCTTTTTCATAGACTGACGCATATGGGAATTTGGTTTTCAGGCAACTAAGTTGTATTGTTTCGTTCACAAGGTTCCTGTTTGTGGAGAGTGCATATGTTTCCCGGAACACCAAATATGTGTGGTATGATACTGGTATTTATGTTCAAGTGTTGTCTTATACTTTATATGCTGGGTGTTGTACATTGAATTGTTTCCAAGCGACCATATTTTATGTTGTAGCTTATGCTTGTTTTTAAGTTCAAATTTCTCATCATAGTTAAAATTGAAATATTTTCTTGGTTATCAAATGGAAACATAAATAGTGATTTGACACTGTTTTTGGAGTATATCAAGGGGTTTGTCAATTTTATCAGATGAAGTGAGAGAAATGAGGAGTTATTAAGTGAAAATGCAGTAGTAGACTTTTATTTCTTTTAATATCCTTTGCAAGAAGATTGTTCGGACTAAAAACAAATTTGTATGACATTTTTTTTCTGTTTATGGAGACAACAAAAACTGTTCTTAAATCAAGTCAGATACACCCATTAAGATGTTGTGGTTTGCGTCGTGGTTTCTAATGGACCCTGCTCACTCAGGCTATTTATTTTTATTTGTACTTCTTCTGACCTTTTTCCTTTTCTATAATATGTAGCACGAAAAGCTTCTCTGTAGATTGTGTTCTCTGAATCTCTTGGACCTGAGTCTTCTTTGCCTGGTGGGATTTAGAGCTATGCAAGGCTTATTCTGTATGTTACTGTGTAGGTCCGAACTTACTCCGAATGGGTAATAGATGGGGAGTATGATTGGCCTCCTAGATGCTGCCTATGCCATGCTGGGATTGAAGTGCAGAACGATTCTCAAACTACTCGATTGGGTTGCCTGCGTATGTAATCCTTTGAAATTGTTGAGCCTCATACATTCATATTTTATCATCTCTTGAAGAAATAGTTATGGACTGCCTTTGTTTTGGGTTCATTCTAGATATTATTCATTCAAATTGCTTGGTTTCACATATCAAAGGTTTTCCTCCGCACACGGCTCCAGCCGGATATGTATGTCCTTCATGTTCCACCCCGGTATGATTATCTTCTGATGGTTGACCATAGTTTCTTTATTTTCATACTTGCATTGTTCCTATCGTATCGTGAGATTCAGTCAGGAAGGTACTTGGTTGTGATAGTTACTGATTTATGTTGTAAAATGTATTAGCACAGTGAGTACAGTAAACGGACAGTTGTTTATGGAAAGTATGTGTGACGGACTGGAGAACAGTAGATTAACTAGATTCCTGACTCTGACAAGCTAAAAGTGGGAGTCTGAGGCACTGGAAAGTTTCAACATAGAAGCCTTAAGGCTTCTTGTACTTTTTGGAGACTAAACGTAAACAACTTGTTGCAATAAAGAGTAGCGAAGAGTCAGGATAATACTTCCTCTAATGTCTTCAAGGGATATTTCTTGGTGTATATGAGTCAAATTCTACTGTATGATTATGGTGTTTTTATGACAATTTTTAGCTATCTTGTTTCGATTATGGTTTATACCCAGTGCTTCACTGTTGCAGATGTGGCCTCCAAAAATTATCAAAGATTCTGGATCACGGTTTCATTCAAAGCTAAAGGAAGCAATTATGCAAGTAATGCACAACTTGGTTTTTGGTACTCACATCATATAAGTGCTTATTTTATGAGAATCCGACATGCACTATACAAACTATTGCATTGTCTATATAATCCCTGTTATTTAATGATAATAGTCTAAGTTTGAAGATTTTCAGTCGACAACTTTATATATGGTCTGTATAAATTGCTTCACTTTTGAGGGAGTATTGCTGATTATCCGTGATGGTTAATGACATGGATGAAGGCGGGTCATTCTTCTTTGTCATGCTCTGTCTTTCGCTTCCTTTCATTTTTTTGTGTGGTAGTTATGTGTTATAAATAATAATGATGTGATTTTGGGTTGCTTTCTTATGTTTGGACTTTGGTGGTACTTTCTATGCCAAGTCTTGATAAAGTCAGTTTCAACAAATATCAGATTTGAGGATTTACGATCTATTGATGGTATAAGGTAAAAAAAAGGGCAAAGAGAAGTATGGGGAAATCTTTTTGGAGGTGTTCATTGGCCAAGTAGTATAAACCTTTCTTCTACTTCAAGTGGTTGAGGACCTGAGCTGAAGCAGGTCGTTCAAAAAGGAATATTATGGAAAACTCCATGGTCTAGGTTTTGTAGATATTTGCTATTTTGAAATCAGGTTTTTGAATTAGCTTTTGGGACTATCTTAGTTTTACTTCAAAGAGCAACTTTCGGCCTAGAAAACATGCCGCGAATTCTAGCCTTATATTTTCTGGTGGGGCAATAAATGTAATTGTGTTCCGTCATACTTGCTAATGTCCTGGATTTAGTTGCTTATATATGTTTCTGATGTAGTTGAGGTATTTAAGCTGCTCCTGTTGTATGGCATGTGTGTAACCAATGAGGTAACAAGGACATGGGAGGTGTGGACCCTAGATGGAGTGGGAGTACAAAATATTAGTCGTGCATGCTACAGTTGTCGAGAGGGAGGCTTTCTTAATCTGAATATAGGTTGTGTGGACAGTTGGATATACCTATCGACATACCAGAATCATATTCTGTATTCTTCTTATAATGTTCACTCACCAATTCTTTACGTGAGAGCAAGATTTGTCTTTTCCTAATAGTTTTTCTTGTAATGGAATGGCGCCATATTGCTGTTCTCAATTGATAGCTTACATGGGAGCAAGATTTCTGATTTCCTTGTTGCCTTTCTGATACCTCTCTTTTCCGCAGAGTGGTCTAGAAAAGAACTTGTTTGGAAACCATCCAGTTTCCTTGGCGGCAACAGAGTTACGGATCCCTCCACCTGCTTTTTCCTCGGACCCACTAATCCAGGTATCTACTAGTGGAGGCATTTCATCAACAGTAGGAAAAGATGCTGAAGGACACTCAGATGCAAATGCACTAGGATCGAATGATATTGAGGAGATAGATGGCCCTGGTTCAGAAAATCCTTATCTGCCTAATCAGCAATTGAATTTCACGAAGGGTTCGACTTCTGCTGGTGTAAGGGAACTTTCTCCTATTGGTTGCATGTGAATTGGAATGTGTTATTTTTCTATGTCATAGTTTCATGTCTAACAAGCCAAACCCTAGTCTAGTTTCACATGCTATTGTAATCGGCTACCTGAATCCTTTTATGCCGTTTTGGCGCGCACGTGCCTGGTGCATGGTTATCATTTTCTATCTCACAGAGTTTTCTTTTTTTATATTGCAAGACAACACAGCCTGGTGCTACAACAAGAAAGAGTGCATTCCAACTTGACCGGCAAAGCTCTGAAACTTCATATTATGCTGATGATGAAGATGCAAAAAGGAAGAAGTATACGCGACGAGGTAAGTAATTGACCATCCAGTCATGATTTTGATTAGTTTCATCTCCCTCATACTACACTAAGATTCTTCTGGTTGAAAAATCTGACAACTTTTATAAGCCATTTTATCAAGCTTCTGTGATGAGGGCCTTCCAGGATTTTTTCTTTTATATATTTTGGTTTGGGCTACCTTCTAGTGTTGCAATGTTTTATTGCAAGATTTGACTTCCAAAGTTCTGGGTTGTTCAATTTCAGGTACTTTGCGCCACAAGTTTCTTAGATCATTGCTACCTTTCTGGACGAGTGCATTGCCAACTCTACCAGTAACGACAGCACCACGAAGAGAGACAGTAAATGCAGATGATGTTCCAGAGGGCCATGTGCGGCATCAGAGACCTACTCGGATGGATCCAAGAAAAATTCTTCTCGTCATAGCTATCATGTAATGTGTAATCTTCTCTCTTATCCTTGTACCATAGTTCACCATCCCCATGTTTGTTTTTTAGCTAAAAACAGAAGAACGGAAAAAGGCAGGAAAAACTAAGTTAAAACATTATACCACCGAAAGAGGTTTTTAAGGATGCAGTCAAGGTGCACATGGCCTTATGTCTATCTCTCCGATGAGATTACTTGTCCACAGAGAGGTGATTGCATCTACCTTCTCCTGATAAGCTTTCTTCTGAGCCAACTTGGGTCGATAATATTGTCTTGCAATCTTAATGTTTGCATTTATTTGCACAAACTGCAGCCCAAGTTTGCCACAAAAGACACGAAATTCTGTATTGGAAAACAACAAAAAAAGTTTCCCATCCGCTTTTTTTGTGTGTGGGGGTTTCTAGTTTTAGATTCTCGTGAAAGTGAACGAACAGCTGCATTTACTAATTCAGCTATTCCATTTAAATTTGTGCAGGGCGTGTATGGCAACAATGGGTATTTTGTATTACAGAATTGCACAACGCGGCCTTGGTGAGGATTCGCCTGACGACGAGCTGCAGTGATCTAGTTTTATCCATCTTGAGGTTATGATAAGTGGCTCGGCCAAGGCTATATTATTTTCTCAAATCCATCTACCTCCGGTTACCTGTGTAAATTTCACTCGACTCGCAGGGAGATAGCCAGACGATTGTTTCTTGTCATAGAGGATGTTAATATCTCTCGCGAGAGCAAAATAGTTTGTTTTCCTTGCCCATACACCACCACCATTGTCCCTTCCATTTTTTCTTTCTCGAGGTTGTACAGCCTATAGGATTGTATGTCATATGAAAAGATTTTTTTTGTGTCATATCTATCTCCATTGAATAAGCTTCAGCAATCAAATTTTCGAGGACTGAATTTAGTTGACATACATAATGCCCTAATACCATATGCTATACGCCTGTTTCTGAGCTGTAGAATGCATGTGGAGGTGAGCTAAAAAGGGCTGCATCTATGCTTGTTTTAGAGAAGTGGATTCAGTCTAACTTACTGAACCTGTACCAAAAACTATCGTCCTAGATGAGTTTTCAACTAGCGTATTATTCGTATTTACGGTACTACTAAAAATATTAAATTCATGTTAAAATTTTAATATAGTTATTATTTAAGTTATTAGCATGTTGCATTGTTCATCTTTTTATATTAAGCATCAACCATCTTGCCTTCTCTTTCCATGTCCTAATTTTATAAAATGAAATTTCATCTTAACTGAAGATAGTGTCAACACTCTCGCATAATAGTCTTTGAAAGCTTTGATTGAGCATAGTTCACCCTTAGGGTGTGTTTGGACACAAACCCGCAGCCATTTAGGGGTCCTTGATGTGGGTTCAAAAGTCCTATTCATATGGGTTAAAAAATAAGGGCATTACTAAATATTTTTATAGGCCCAAAATATTTTTTTTGAGTCCGATAAATAAGTCCAGTTTTTTTAGATGTGTGGCTCAAAAACGAAGGTTCATTCGGAAAAACTGAATACCCCGAAAAAATTGACTGGAGCGATTACAAGAGTTCAAAATTTAGTCATCCTTTATATTGAAAGAAGCTTTATTACTTTGTAATTATGGAGCACGAATATTTCTAGATGAGAATCGTACATATTTATTTTAGATATGTATCGTAAAAATATACACAATATAAAATTTATTTTTATTCTTTATTTTTTAAGTATCTTGACTACTGTAAATCACGTATCTAAAACTTTCGTGAAAGAAAGATTTTGATACTTTTTGTGTAGTGTTAGAGCAAAATTATTCAAAATAAGGAAAAGTATAATTTTTTAGCATTTTACTTACTTTTTACAGAGAATTATGTAGTTAAATAGAATAACATTATTGTTTTCGTAGTGTGTATAGTATCCACATTCTTTGTTGCAATTTTTTTTTAAGTTTGAATTTTAACAATTATATAAGTAAGTAAGAAAAATAGTAGAATAGTTTATTACATGCAAAGTTAAATCTGGATTTAACGTATCATATTTTTTACATTTTTTTGTCACTGTATTCGTATTGTTTCGTATTCATAAAAAGATTAAAAAGAGAAGACAAAGCCATGGTTTCAATGTCGTGAAAATCGTATAACGTGTAGGAAGAATCACCAAGAAGAGTTTCAAGATCAAGGGTTGAGGGAAGAGCAGTGTCAAAATCCTACCGTTAAAACTCTAAGGGGCCGATTGGATGGAGTTATATTTTCAGGGGGATATGTTATAAAGGGGAGATAAGTTATAAAGGGGGTATTATTTTT
>JABCMJ010023604.1:0-13546 GCA_014822125.1 Arbutus unedo | reverse complement strand
CTAGGTAGAAGATACATATTCTTATCAATTTATGCTTTAATTTGAAGCCCTAGAGGTTCCTCTCTTCTTCTTCTTCCTCTCTTTTTCTTTTCTCTTCTCTGCTTTCTCTCTCTCTCTAACGTGAGTTTTGTGTTTTGGAAGCACAAAAAAATACATAACTCCCCCTCATACTTATCAAGAAGTTTCTTAGAAACATAATCTAGTGCACACGTGTGTGCATGCCCTATATTCCAATAAATGTCATGAAACTAGGTATAAGATACATATTCTTACTAATTTATGCTTTAATTTTTGAAGCCCCAGAGGTTCTACTCTTCTTTTTCTTCCTCTTTTTTTTTTTCTCTCCTCTCCTTTCTCTCTCTCTCTCTCTAAGGTGGGTTTTGTTAGGGAATACATAACCCCCTTGTGCTTATCAAGAAAGTTTTAGAAAAATAATCTAGTGCACACGTGTGCACGTGCCCTATATTCCAACTCATGTCAATCGTACACATAACAATACGTTCACATAATCTAATCCGTTCACTTTTTAAATCAACTAATTTAATACATTATCCAATTAATTAAACACAATACACACTTAATTTGTGTATTAGATTACCGTAAAAAAATTTAGGGTGTTACAATACCAATTCTGCTCTAGCGTCTTTAGAAGGTTCTTAGAAGTCACCTGAAGGCTTATCCCTTGTTCAATATGAAAATATGTTCTCTATCACATCTTGGAAACATTTATTTCGGCAGAAACGCAATGGCAAACTATGGACTTAAGGTTTCCATTTGGTGAACTAGCCAAGTGATGCTAAGTCACTGTAGTGGGCCGAACCATCCGGGCCAAGACCAGAGTGCCAATTGTATTGATGACTAGTAGAGCTTTGGGCCGAACAGAGAATAGCAAGCCCAACTATGTGGGGAGGGCCTAGAGCCGACAACTCAAGTTTGGGGGATGCAAGTCAACTCCTGCGTGACAAGACCGGATAGGATCAAGTCTGACCTGTGGCCCTCGATAGACCACTGCCATGTTAGTGCTGGGTGCGATGGCTCAGTTGCACGTTTATGGTTTATGTGGATTAGGGTTGGCATTGCGTATGCCGTCATTAGGGCATTTATTGACGATGATGGCATGAGCTTACCTAGACTCCAAGCTGGGTTTCTCCATAAGGGCTCATTTGGATGGGATAAGGAAGGGAGATAATTTTTGGAGGGAGTAAGAGGGCTGACGTGACACATTTGACATAGTTATGAGGACAAAAATGCAAGGAATAAATTTTCATCCCTTCAAAAATAATAATCACCATTAGAGTGATAGAGGGGTATAATTTTTGGAGCACCCCTCCCCCGTCCAAAAGTTATCCTTAGGTATTAGCCAAGAATAATACCCCCTCTTCCTTATTACAATTACAAAACAACCTTATCCCCCATTTTATCCTCCATCAAAATTTAGTACTATTTTACCCTTTTTTGTAATACCCTATCTAAATCATCTACTTTTTTATCCCCAAACATCACATTAATATGGGCTAACCCTCCAAAAATAATACCCCTTTTATCTTATCTAATCCTTTGTCCATTCGGCCCGTAAAGGGAACAATACACAACCTAGAAAAGTATGTTATTGCTGACAGCTCAAATCGGAGTGTACTTTTTCCATTCTTGAGTTGAACCTGAGATAGTCATTGAAGTAGCTTCCGGCTTGTATTGCCTGGACGGCAATTAGTTCTTTCCTTTAGCAGTTTGTTAAATAACAGCAAAGAGGAAGTTTTGTGAGGGCCATTTTGCGAACAATTCCCTAACCCTACAACCATCTTTTGGCTTCCGGATGCTTTGCCTTTTTAACCCTCAAACCCCAAAAAGCAATAGCTCTTTTGGCGACCAGCTTATAAGCCTGACCAAATCCCTTAAAAAAGTAACTTTTTCCAACCAAAGATAATCCATTGAAAGGCTAGCTTAAAAGCTCGCGAGCCAAACAAAGTGGGTGGTTTTTATTTCTGGCCTTTTTGGTTGATTTTAGCAAAAAGAAAACAAGCCAAACATGTACTAAAAAACTTTTAACAGGTTTCAGTATATCTCCGTCGCACTCATTTTGTTGTAACTTTTTTTCTTTGTTGTCCACTTGTCCTACATTTTGTCCAATATAGCAGTGCTGGCCTTGTAGTTAGTATGATATTTATCTGCAGAAATATGCCATAAATACCCCTATTCTGGGCTCTTTAATTCTGTGGGCTACATCCTTCCGAATCTCTGCATTTCTGTTTACCGTTTGGGATCTCATAAATTCAAAATTTGAATCTTCTTTGCCATTTCTGCTTATTTTGTTACTAGTTTGCCTTCCGTATATTCAGTGCGATAGTTATCTTTCCAGAACAACCTAAGATGTTATTATATGATTTTCTGCCGTTCCTGTCTTTTACACTATGTATTTTCTTTTCGTGTTTTTCAGTCAAACAACTACACATCTTTGAGTATTGCAGGATTTTTGTTTCATAATTTTGCAGGTTGTTAATTACTGGGCTGAGAAAGGCATTTCAGGATTTACAGTTTATAAATTTCGGCTGAAGCGGCTTGAGGGGCAACCGTTATTGACCACTAGCCAGGTTTTGAATCCTTTTCCCTCCAGTTCCCTAGTAGCCTTATTTACTTTCTAGTGTATATGGAGTATGGACACAAGATATAATTGGGGTGGATCAGTTATCTTCTGAAGTATGTACAGAGAACTAATAATACTTGAGTGTTATACGTTAGTACTTTTCTGCTCAAAAGTGAAACTAGAACTAAAATGTTGTATTGAAAGCAATAAATTTTGGCAGTGCAAGCCTCAAAGTTTAGTTCTTAAGATACTTGGACTAGTATACAATCAAATCATTGCTAATATGCTTGTATCTAATGGCACCATCTTGTCCCCTAATAATTCCAGATTCTTGAGTTGACATCCACACAAGCATAAATACCCTCTTGAACTTCTATTCTAATGGATTGAATATATTTTATAAGAAATTGGAGGAAGACCCGACAATTTTTTCAAAGAAATCTCCAACAAAAAAGACACTATTCCTGCTTTTTGATCGAATCAATCATAATGTCTTACTAGGGATCGTGGGTCTTTTTATTAGCACCTATTTGTGGTGCACAATTTTGTGGAATGTAGGTAGTGAACATTTGGCCTTCATTGATTCCCTATTGTTCAAGGGAAGGAAACAAATATTTGACTATTACAATTGAAAGATTAATTCATTTGCATATACTCTTCTTATTTATTGCACATTATCACATGGTGAATGTTGGGTATTAAAAGAAGGGCATGGACTGTCATTCGGTAATGTTTCTGAGACTGATTATACTGACCTTCGTTGAAATCTATGCCGGTCTGACAGACCTCCACAGTGGCTATCAAATGATATTTTCCTCCCTTGCATATAGTTTTCTTCTTTATGTTTTTTTGTATACCTACAGATCGATACTGTATGAATGTGCTTTTAAATCCTCTTGCCGACTGTTGTCACCAGCATCAAGTGTCTTAGCACCACATTGCCAACTGCTCATGTGTACAAAAATGATTATCGAACCCTCTTTGGACTTTCAACATATTTCTTGTTGAATTCTTATTTCAGGTTCAATTTACTCGTGGCCGCATTCCTAATTCCATTTCAGAAATACGCGGGTACAAAATGGACCTTGTATCAATAACCAGATGTTATAACTCTACTTGGCTTTCGATATGAAGTGTGACTTGAAATCATCTGTTTTGATAAGGTTGGTATGTGAGGACATTTCTGGTGGTCAAGAAGACATTCCGATCCCTGCTACCAATTTGGTTGATGACCCACCTGTTCCACCCACGGGCAAGTTTGATCTCATTCACTGCAATTGTGTTCTGGAAATAGTGCAAATGTATCATAATAAAATTTGTTTAACAGTTCTTCGTGATCGCTTGATTTAATACATGTTGAAATGAACAAAATATGATTCTGTATGCATAATTACACATATTTCTGTTGGTTGTTAGATTCAATTAGGTTGCTGAAGTGTAGTTGGGTGCACCCCTGTGGGGCTTCCCTGAACCAAAACCCTTTGCTGCATTAACTCATCCTTCAGAATCCCATAAACGAAGGGCCAAGAAAAGGGAGGCAATGAGTTGTTCTTTCTCAGCATCTGCAAGTTTTTGTTTCCTTTCGCTAGTTGTGTTCAATGTACATTTATGTGATGAATCTTGTCTGGTTGTGTCTATACAACTTTCTCAGATGTTGCTTAGATTTTAAACTTGTTTTGGTGTTGAACTCTGAAAAACTTTAGGTTATACGTATTTCAAAAGCCTTCAATTGGCAGAAGGCTTGAGCCTACCTGGTAATGCCCCTGGATGTGATTGTAAAGGTAACTGCATTGATCCAAACAGATGTGCTTGTGCTAGACTCAATGGCTCGGACTTTCCATACGTGCACCGTGATGGTGGCAGGTTAGTATAAGTTTTAAAAGATCCTTGTAAACTACATCTTATGTTTAAAAAATGAAGGAGAATTTCTTTTGCTTCATTCAAAGTTTTGATATAATTTTGGACGAATTGTTTCAGTTAAGAAAAATCCATTGATTTAGGAAATCCTTGTTGGGATTGTCCTTTATGTGGTTGCCTATGTTGCCTATAAATACACCAATATGTAATGGTTAGAGAGTGACCTGAGGATATAAGTAGTGATCATATTGATCGGGATTAGGATCTCCATTTCTCTCTCTTTACTTATCCTTCTATCTCGTCAATCTATGCTATATATAATTTTTGGTGCTGCGTCAACGTGCTAAATAAGACAAAGTTTGTCGTTTTGTGAGTACATTGCATGTTGGATTCATTTTGTAGTTTATTTGGCTGTAGGAACAAGTGAGATTTCAGTAATTTTTAGATTTGCTAGGTTGTTGTTGTATGGTCTAGGATGCATGTTGTGGAAATAAGTATCCCTCTGTTCTAACATGCATGACATTCTTTGCAGTCAAAGTTAAGCTACTTGATGACGAAATGGATTTTGGAATTTATTAACATTCTGTAGGAAATTTGCCGAAGAAAAAATGGATTATGGGAGTGTGTAAAAATGAGCTTTTTAGTTCATGAAAAAAGCCTCCTAATTAAGTGTTAAAAAAATCATCAATAATATAAGTAATAAAGTGGATAATAGTAGATTAAGTAGAAAGAAAAGTAACTCACATCTATCGGCGCGTTGAGGCACTTCTTAGACGGTCCCCATTTGCCCCGCCTGCTGGCCCATGAATTCTTCAGAGCGGGCTGGCAGGCGGGGGAGCACTGAAACTCTATATTGTGGTAAGTGGCCGTTGCCTTCTCGTCGGTGATCACCGCCTGAAAGCGTGGGAAAAAGAGTGCAGATTCTTGTAGGATGCTTCTTTCTAACCCATAGAGGTTGAGCAGACATTGACGCAAAAAAGGAGATGAGAAAGGCCACAATACATGATTTTAAGCTATGAGAAAGAACATTATTTGCTAGCATTAAGCTTAGGGTGTGACTTTTCTCATAGATTCCAGGATACGACTTTTTATATCGTCAACTGGCTGCAAAAGATAAATTAATTATTGTTTTGTCTGCTGCTAATTAGTCCATTAGTAACCTGATATTTGTGTTGTCATGTATTTCCAGATTGGTAGAGCCTAAGGACATCGTGTTTGAATGTGGCCCTAACTGTGGTTGTGGTCCTGGATGTGTGAACCGGACTTCACAGAGGGGGATGAGATATCGACTGGAGGTGCGTTAAACACAACCAACTCTGTACTTCATAGTTTGGCTGCCAAAGACAGGCATTTATTTGGATATATAATCATATTTTCAACAGGTATTCCGCACTCCAAAGAAAGGTTGGGGCGTGAGATCTTGGGACTATATTCCTTCTGGAGCGCCAGTTTGCGAATACATTGGAGTTCTAAGGAAGACCGATGAGATAGATTCTTCTGTCGATAACGTCTATCTTTTTGATATTGACTGTCTCCAAACTATGAAGGGGCTTGATGGAAGAGAGGTACATATATGGCAATTCAAAGGACTTCAGAATAGTTTCTATTTCTTTATTCTTTCTTTTATTGACGTTTTCTCTGTAGTAAAAGATATTTCTTAACAATTAATGTTGCTCAATATTCAGATGGAGGGCCATTTATTGTTCTCAGAAATGTTCCAAGCCAATTGTTTGAAGTTTCTCGATTTTTGCCCTTTTGGTTGGGTCATCAAACACATTTTAAACTTTCATGTCTATATGTTTCAGCTGAATTTTTGCAGTTCATTGTCCAAGCAATAGTTGATCACACCTTTATTGAATTGGAATATTTTGGGAGCTTCTATGAGGTTTGCATAAAATTGAGATTTGTAAATGCTCCTGTGTCTGATAGTGTTGCTAAAGGAATTCGTGCTTGCATGTTTTGTCAGAGTACTGCAATAGGCTAGCAATCACAGCCTTATACAGAACAAGGAGAAGATAAAAATAACATTAAAACTCACAGCTTCAAAACACTATTAGCAGCGAAAGCAGAATGCTTGTAGTTATTCACTTATTTTCATTGGACTTGGGATTCTTTCTTCCTTTTATCTCGTAGGTTTGGTAAGTTGTATAGTTGTGGCCTGAAGGCAATAGTGGTAGGAAAGTGGTGCCCCTTGGCACTGTCAAGTTTTCTTTTTGACCTATAAAAAGGGTGACAGTGTGGTGGGCAAAACCCTTGTATGCAATGATTATAGAATGCAAAAATGAAGAGCTTACATGATATGGTCAGCCCCTTTGTAGTCGTTTCCAATTTTAGAAGTTTCAAGTAATTGTCCATGTTGAGAAGCCAAGTTGTAAGATTTCCAACGTTAGCCTTGCTGGATGAGCTTGAATCTGGACAGATGAATTTAAGCATAATGTGGTACTTAATGCCCCATCACTTGTGTGAAACATGATAAATTAAGGTGGATTTTTTTTTTTGGATGGAGGGACACATGTCAGTATGTCACACATCCTTGGGTTTCCAGTGAAGAGTTATGAAGCTTGTAATTGTCGGCCTACATGTTTGTGAGCAGTGATGTAACTAACTCGGGTCAACTGAGATTATCGTGAAGCAATAATGAGTTCTCACTACACATTTTGTTTACGATCCAAAACGAAAGTGGTGGTGTAATTGGGAACTCTTTCGACTCTAAAAGAAATGGTTGATGTGCCTATTCTAACTGCAGGTATTAAATCAAGTGGTGGGTTATACTAAAACTGCCGTTGGTGCGAAAAAGCCTAGAATAACGGTTAAACTATCGTCTCTTGACTCTTGGTTTACTAGGCCATTACTCTATTTTTTCTCGTTCAGCTGTAGAAGATATTGACATTAATTTCCTTGTCAAATTTTCACTATTATGTTGCTGCCATACATAACATTGTATTTCCCTTTTGAGTCATTAATTGACCTTATTTTTGAACAGAGGCGGTTGCGAGATGTATCTATACCTGCATACATGGACGAAACTGGTGATGATAAATCTGAAAGTGTACCAGAATATTGCATTGATGCAGGTTCCTCGGGGAACATAACCAGATATATCAACCACAGTTGCCAACCTAATCTTTTTGTTCAGTGCGTTTTGAGCTCGCACCATGACATGAAGCTAGCTAGGATAGTGCTATTTGCAGCAGACAATATACCTCCATTGAAGGTTTTTTAAACGCACTCTCTCTCTCTCTCTTACACACACACACACACACACACAAACAGAGTTGTGGGTTCGCTTTCTGTTTTCTATCTAATTTCCCAAAATTTCTCAAAGTGGTTGTTCCTGATATTAATTCATCTTATTGTAATACACTAAAAGTTATACTGGATTCAGAGTTTAGAGATTCTGGTTAACGTTTATTCTTTTTATACCATACAACGCCAACATAGGGTTGCTATGATGCTTTTTTTTAGAGCTCGGCAGAACTCATGCAGTCCTACGTATGAATCATACACAAAAGAATTAATGTAGCCTACCCCAAGTAGTTGCAGCCTGCAGACTAATCCTATTGAGGTTAGATTGTCTACATGGGATTGAAAGCGTGGAGGTATTATGTGTTAACAAAACTATTGTGTTCCAAATGAGTTTGAGTTTTTTGTACATTCATGTTTAGTGTCGAGCCACCCGATTTTCATTGGTTATCTTTTCTTTTTTATTCTCTTTAATATAATCTACTTTTATTATGTCGCATTATTTCAGATATTTGTTCAGTTGTACTATAACGTACTACACGTGTTTCGTGTTTTTAAATGGATATTTGAAGTTTCTTGTCATATAATGACCTTGTTCTCTTTTTGGCTGCATAGGGTTAGCGGTAGTTGTTTTTAGTGTAGTTAACCTTCAAGAAAGTTTCTATTTAGACTGTTTGCATTGAATTGATTGGATTATGAGGAGTCTAATTTTTTTCCCCTTTGCTTACCTGTAGGAGCTTTCATATGATTATGGTTATGCCCTTGATAGTGTCCTTGGTCCCGATGGCAAGATACGTAAAATGGCATGCTATTGTGGCGCTGCAGATTGCCGGAAACGCTTGTTATAGCGTCCTTGGTGAAAAAATTGAAAATTATTTTGGATAGACTGTATTTTGGCTGCTGTAATTTCTGTCCACATGAATACTTTTGTTCCTGGAAGTTACGATTCCTTGACATGTTGGTAACAGATTTAAAATTAAGCCTGCAGGTGATGTAGTAACCATTTGGTTTTTTGATCAATCCAGGATATTGTGCTAGGCAGATTACTGTGTGTTGGCGATGGCGTTTATTGGATGAAGAACGATAAATATAATATTAAGGCCATGTTTGGATCTAGGATTTCTCATCAATTATAGAAGTCTACGTACTATGTATCCCTCGGGAAATAATTATAATGGATGAGTATGAGCATAGCAAATATACATCCATTTATCTGGAATGGCTACATGCCTCACATTCAACAATTCAAGGAGAATGTGGAATGTTTTCTTCAACTATCTCTACATACAAAATTACGCAACAGATATTCAACTGCAATGATCCTTGAAATAACCCTAAAACAACAACCAAATGCCCCAAGTTCGTTAGTTTCTAGTTCTAAAAAGTGCGGTACTATTAAAGTTGAACGGTTAGCTTATCGTGATTTTTACAAGTCACAAATTTGTAATTAGAATAGTCTCATCCAACATTTTTCTTGATTTTTCATACTTCAGAATGCCACAAATCTGTTAGATCCTCATACTAATGTAAGTATTATCACAGTCTCATACTTCATAAAACACGTGTGTATTATTTTTTGTATTCTAAGATACTACATATATATGCACAAGTACATGGGCGAGAAAATTATATAATAATATTTAGATGAGATTGAATTGAATTATGAAAATCAATTTAGAAAAAATTATAATCAAATACTAAATTAATGCCCTATGGAATTCGTACTATGTATATATGTATATGGAGAGAGAAAAGTAGATTTGAGGAAGAAAAAAGAAATACAAGCAAGTTACAAAAATATTTTTAAAATAAGTTAATTGAATTTGAATGACAAAAAATATAAATTAAATGTTAAAATTGAGTTATCTCAAATGGTAAAGATCAAAAGTAAGACTTGAGCCAAATTACAGAAACTATTAGACTAATTTACCCTATTTGTTTTAATGAGAAATGAGAGAAAATTATGTAATAATGTGCAGATGAAACTGGATTATGAAAACCCCTGGTTCTTCGACCGGATACACACAAGCATATACAGAGGGAGAGGGCAGTCGCCAACAAAACTGTGATTTGAAGGAGGGAAAAGAGGAGTTGAGTTCGAAACGACGGCGTCTATCGTTCTTGTTTCTGCAAAAGGGTCTTCTCCCACATCGACAATGTAACACGAAGGAGTTCAGTTGATGAAGTTGAGGGAAGAAGCGTAGAGCGTCCCTTCGGGGACATCCGATAAAATTGGAACGATACAGAGAAGATTAGCATGGCCCCTGCGCAAGGATGACACGCACAAATCGAGAAATGGTCCAAATTTTTTTTTTTCGCATTTCCTCTCCTCTCTTCTGCAGAATCGCTTGCACCAAAAATGGCGGAGTAAGGTCGTCTCTCTCTCTCTCTCTCTCTCGTGGACTGCGAGAATCGACTGCTACTTTTGACTTGGACGCGGAAGTTGAAGCGTGTTGGAAGTGTGCCAGTGGAGAAGAATCGAAGAACTAGGGTTTTACTTCCTTAGAGCAGCCTGGACTGTGATTCGCAATTTGATGCCGGTAAACTTCAGAATTCCTATTGACAAACGGGATATTATTAGCTATCTTTGGTGTAGCATCTGATCCTTTCGTATATAGTATGATGGTTTCAATTTCTTGTTAATCTGGGATTCAGTAAGCGTTCGGTCGAAAAGATTGTTTTTTCATTTTCTTTTCTGGATTACGCGAATTCAGAGGGGAATTCCAGTGGAAGGAGCTTGCAAAAGCCCTTTTGGTGATAGAAATGGAAATATTGCTTTTTTGGTTGACATTGACTGTTCACGAGCTGGATAGTTGTACAAAGGAGTTGGATAATTATGGACTTTCTTGTGCTCCATTGTTAAGTTTCTTGAATTTGATGTGTTGTAATTATGAGCAATCCTTTTAAGTTTTCCAAAATTCCACATCTGAAATCAAACTCAGCACTGGTAACGACTTATTAGGGTCTATGGCTGAACCAAGTTTCAAATGTTCCTGCCAGGAACACTACACATATTCCGAAAGCATGCTATCGATCCACTTCGCAACTTTGCCTCTTTCCCCAACCGCCACCCCAAACCACCGCTGCCCCCTCCACACCTCTCTCTCCTCGACGACAAATGCACTTCAATGCACCAACTTAAACAAATCCATGCCCAAATGGTTGTCTAAGCTCGCATTTACAACAACTGTGCTGCTAGTCGATTACTCTTGTTCTGCGCTCTTTCGCAGTTTGGCGACCTCAATCACGCTCTCAAGCTCTTTCATTTTACCCAGGAACTTAATTCTTTTATGTGGAATAGTCTGATTAGAGCTCACGCTGGTAGCCCAAACCCTAGCGAAGCTTTGTCTTTTTATGTAAAGATGCGAAGGCTTGGCGTTGTACCAGGTAAGCACACCTTCCCTTTTCTTCTCAAGGCATGTTCCGATTAAGTATCAATTAAATCTTGTGGACAAGTTCATAACCATGTTTTGAAATTTGGTTTGGACATGGACTTGCATGTTGTTAATGGGTTGGTCAGGGCTTATTCTGTTTCCTGCGATTTAGAAGGAGCCCGTCGAGTTTTTGAAGAAATGCCGGAGAGAAATTTGAGTATTTGGACAACAGTTATATGTGGGTATGCTCAAAATTTTTGCGCCAATGAGGCGTTGGAGTTGTTTGATCAAATGATTGCTGATGGGTTGGAACCTAATGGCGTAACTTTGTCCTCTGTGTTGTCTGCTTGTGCTAGATCAGGATGTTTGGATTTGGGAGAAAGGATTCATGTGTTTATGCAACAGAACCGGATTGAATTGGGAGTTATTCTCAGTACGGCATTGATTCACATGTATCCGAAGAATGGAGCAATTTTAATGGCGCAAAAGTGTTTTGAGAGCATGGCTGAAAGGAACACCGCAACATGGAACGCGATGATCTGTGGATTGGCCTCCCATGGACATGCTGAAGAAGCACTTAATCTCTTTCGGAAGCTAGAGAGGGAGCATGTTTCCCCAAATGATATATCGTTTGTTGGGGTATTATCTGCCTGCTGTCATGCTGGCTTGATAGATTATGGTCTCCAAGTCTTCTATTCCATGAAACGGGTATATGGCATCGAGCCCATGATAGAGCACTATGGATGCATGGTTGATCTTCTCGGGCGAGGCGGGAGGCTACTAGAGGCTGAGGAGCTGATAAAAGGAATGGTGTGGAAAGCTGACATAGTGATTTGGGGAGCTGTGTTGGCGGCTTGTAAGAACCATGGGGATATCGATGTTGCAGAATGGGTGGTAAAAGAAATTCTTGATTTGGAACCTCATAATCATGGGGTTTTATCTAACATGTATGCAGAGGCTGGTAGATGGGAGGATGTTTCAAGGTTGAGGAAGGTGATGAAAGAAGATAATTTGAAGAAAACACCTGGGTGGAGCTTCATGGATGGTGACAACTAAGTTTTGTTTATATACATGCCACATAATTCCCGTTTAACCAACTACCCATGGTTAGACTCGCAAGTCCTATGCAAAAAAGAGTTGATATGGATTCTGATTAACTGAAAGTGGAACCATGATTTGTTATGCATGTCAGATGGTGTTTGGGTGGGATTTTCCTGTTTGGCTACGCTGATTACCTTGCATTCCAATTTTCCCGGAGTAGGAAGTCATCAATTATGTTCTCTTACAGAAGATGTTTGGCTGCTCTGCAAGTATGTATTTGCAATGGACTCTTTTGTTGGAATCCCTGGTTATGCCAAAGTCACTGTATCCTGGAATTTGTTTACAAGTTACTGTACCATAGAGATTTTCTGACTTAAGATGGTATCAGATGAAAGGTAAGTATGGCATTTCACACTTACCTCGGTGCCCATTGTTTACTCTTCCGGGCTCTTACTTTAGTTGAAAGGGTTGAGAACTGCTGGATCAGATTGAATAAACTTCAGAAAATGTATCTTTCATTTGTTACAAAGAAGAAGAATGATTTCGACAGCATAGAAACCAACTTCCTTTCATTCTCATGTCATTTCTTTGCCAATGTATGCAGAAATCCCAAGTTATTGTGTGACATGTTGGTAGTGCGAGTTGAACGTTCGAACATGGCTATAGTCAGTTTTACCTCTCTTAACTTCCTCTACTCATGTTTAAGCATATGGTGCATTAATTGGCAGCAATAAAAGACTTGGAAGTAATTCCCAGCTAGCCTGGAAAACTCGTTTTTGCCAATTTTTGCAGTTCAGTGGTTTCGGGTTTTCGTGCATGGCATGAAATTGGTGTTGAAAGTGTGCTGTAGCTGCTTCTGCTGGTGTCTTTTATCTAGTAAGCAGTTTGCAAATTTGATTTTCAGTCTCACTATCTGGACATAGTGTGATTTTGAGGACAGTAATCACATTCAGCTAGTGTTGTTTTCGTTGGTTCCTGCCTGGTGGCTAGTTCTGTTAAAATTGTGCTACATCCTCTTCTCCTCGCTCTCTCACACACACACGCACACGCACAGAGAGACGGTTGTGGGTTCGTTTGCTCGGTTTTTATAATTTAATTTCCCAAAATTTCTCAAAGTGTTTGTTCCTGATATTAATTCGGCTTATTGTATTACACTAAAAGTTATACTGGATTCAGAATGTAGAGTGATTCTGGTTATTGTATACTCTTTGCAACACCAATATAGGGTTGCTATGATGCTTTTTTTAGAGCTCTGCGTTGTGCAAGTATGATATTGGATCCTAGGAATTAATCTTACTAACTCATGCAGTCTGACATGTGAATCATACAGAAAAGAATTAATGTAGCCTACACCAAGTAGTTGCAGCCTGCAGGCTAATCCTATGGAGGTTAGATTGTCTACATGGGATTGAAAGCATGAAGGTATTAGGTATTAACAAAACTATTGTGT
>JABCMJ010023592.1:0-14017 GCA_014822125.1 Arbutus unedo | reverse complement strand
AATAAAAAATTATAAAGATGTATGTTTCATCCATCTTTGCTTCTAAATGGAGGTCTAGGGTGGGAAAAGTGAAGTAATGATTTTTCTGCTCTTGTTTGGTGTGTGGTCTTGGACTCCCTCGCCAAATCCTTGATGATCGGTATGTCTACAATATGCGGATCTATTAGGTTCGAGGTAACTTCATGCCGTTAAAGTTTCATCCCCTTTGAAATCAAGCTCTAAGAAGCAAGTACAGGGGTTTCTTACGCTGTTTGAGCATGTTATTCAATAAAAAACTGAAGGTCAAAGTATCAGATGTAACCAGGTTATTTCTCTAATTGACTTCGTGAGTAGCTTTTTGGGCCTTCGTTTGGCATGGGACGCGACAATGTGTTTTCTAGTCCGCGTCGACAAGTATTTGTCTCTGCCACAGCAGACGAAATAGTTTTCTGAACCTACATGCTTAGCCACATATATTTGTGGTTGCACACTATTGGTATCTAAAGAAGCCTTTCTAATTTTCATGAGCAGAATTGCATGTGGGCTGATGAAGTAAGGTGGCAAAAGTTGATCCAGATATTTTCTCAACTAAGTACTTTCACTCTAATGCTAGTCGTCTATGTCCATGGCGACACTATTATTTGGGTGTAGTTTTCACTCGTTCTTACAGTTGCGTAAAAATATGGCCGCAGCTCAATGAACCTTTACATTATGTTGTCCATGTCAACAATGTTATTTGAATTGCAGTTTTTTGGAGATTATACTCAGATTTGCTAGTAGATAATAAATATGATCGTTCTTTACTAGGGGAACTAACAACACTGCAGCCAAATGAAGATTTATGATACATTCTGATGTCTTTGATGATCGACTGAAACAAAAAATGAAAACCTAACACCTTGCTTTGTTTGGATGAATAGCTATAATGCATACCATATAAATTGCAAGATCTATATACTTTTCACCTTCTGATAAGAATGTTAGATTTGCTCTATAAGTTCTTCCTGCCATAGATGGTTTTAAGAAATGTAGAACCTAGCTGTTCTGGAAAATCATTTGGTAGTGCATGCTCTAAGGTCCCTTCTTTTCCTCAGCATCCCTTGTTCTTCTATGTATCTTCAATCTTCAGTCAACCCATTGTTCCAACTCTTGAGCTCCTTCTCCTGACCATAACGTGCAGTAAGCTGTACCTTGTACTGATGTTTGGCTGCGAAGACAAGAAAAACTAAGAAATTTAACACTGCTAGCACCACGAGCAACCAATAAAAGTTATCCAGTTTAGCTTCATCCAAGTCGCTTCTAAGCCAGTGCCCATTTGTCACCTTATCCACAAAAGATACCAACAAACTACTCACAAAGTAACCCATTGATAGAGTGCTTAAAAAAAACCCTGTACTCATAGATTTCATCCTTTCTGGTGCTTCTCTGATGAAAAACTCCAGCTGTCCAACATAGGCAAAAGCTTCTCCAGCACCCACTAGGAAGAATTGAGGGACTAGCCAGAAGGCCCTAATTTGATTGTTCTGGTTTACAGCCATTTCTCTCCTGTACTTCTCTATTAGTGCAGAAGCTACCATAGCAATCGCGGAGAAAATAAGTCCGATTCCAATCCTTTGAAGGCTTGTGAGTCCTTGGTTGTTGTGGGTGAGTTTTTGTGCCAATGGGACGAAAACCCTTTCGTTTAGGGATGTGAAGAGAAGAATGGTGATGATGAGAAAGGACGAGAAAGACCCTGAAGGGACAACAAAGGATGAGATGTGCCGGTTCATGAAGCTGGCTTGTTCAATGGTGAAAGTGTTCATCTGAGAGTAGATTGTCCAAAAGAGGATGCAGGTGGACCATATGGGGATTAGCTTTAGTACCAATTTCACCTCTTCTACTTGAGTCACTGTTGAAACTATCCAAGGGTTGTTTCTGTTTTCGATGGTAGCTGCGTAGTCATCCAGGATTGCAGCCTTGTCAAGACACCTGGGCATTTACATGAATGGACCAAGTGGAAGCATTTTAGTTTCTGTGGAATATTTGTTCATGAAATTGAAGATGCGCTACTCATTCATCCAAGACGAACAGACATTTCGAAAAACATTACTTGTCTGTATTGAACACATGCCTTAATTGTTCTCCTATTTTTATAAAACCCAAACATGCTTTAGACACTTGAGGATGCACGCTTCTATTATGAAAACCACATGAAATCATTTACACAGATGGATCAATTCGAAGTATCTTAGTTTTACTTGTTCATGAAAATGAAAATACACTGTTCATTCATACAAGAAGAAAAAGGCTTTTATTTGTTCTACTATTTTTTAAGACCCAAACATGCTATAGATACTTGAGGATACAAACGTGTATGACTTAGACACACACGAAACCACATTACATGTTTGAAGAAAAAAACTTATGATACGATGGTAGAAGGAAAACTAATATGTCAAGTTATATGGCTATTAGTTCCTCATTCACATTTTAGGACTGAGTGGTATGCTAAGATATTTTGTTATATTAATATTTGGAAGTATATAAACCGTAGAGAACCATGTATCTCGCTAGTATCCATAACAGGTAATATATTTCCTGCAATGTTTAAGAATTGATGTGTTGTTAGTGCCCGTGCTTCATAATAATTCACTGTGTAAGAGTGGAGTTCCTTGATGTTTACCTAAACTTTTGTGTATGTGCGACTTTGGCAATGTGGTACTCATTCAAGAAGCTGGGATCAGAAGGATAAGGAAGACTCCTCTTCTTCCAAGCTAATAGAACCACCCTCCATATAATAGTCAAAGGGCTCCCCCGGGGCTTCTTGTACCGATAAAACCTTGTTCCACAAAGCAATATAGCAACAGCTATTACCATCGTCCCTGCCGAAATCCCATATCCCCATGCTCTTCCTACATTGTCCTGTATGTATACTAGCACTGTTACAGAGAATAGGGAGCCAGTGCTGACGCAGAAGTAGAACCTGTTGAAGAAGTAGATCATCGACTTCTCCTCCTTGGGGTCTCTTGTGTCAAATTGGTCGGACCCAAAACCTGAGACGTTCGACTTTATCCCCCCGCCTCCTAGTGCTGTCAGATAGAGGGCGGCATAGAGCAGAACTAGTTGGCGGCTGGTGGCTTCGATGCATTGTTGTTTTCTTGAGTCGGTGCATGGAGGGGGGCTCATGCTAGGGATTGCTGTGGCTAGTGTCAACAGTGTCACGCCCTGTTGCAATCGTCAGAAGGATTATGAGATTCAGAGAGAGAGAGAGGGGTATTCTGATGACGTATTTGTGCTGAGCCGAAAAAGTTAACTTACATGTGTATGTGTTAATGTGCGCACATATATGGGTGTCCTGGTAACTTGGAACCTCACAGAAAGTTAAATTCTGTTTTAGCAAAAATATACAAAGGATATGTCTGCGTATATGGATATGGGTTTCCTAGTGAACCAATTCTTAGTTTGGTGTTTTCTTTGAATTCTTTACCCAAATGTATTAAACCATGAAAATACCAAAGCATTCAGTTTTAGTGTCCTGATTTTTTAAGCCACATTTTCAGCTTTGTACATGGATGTTTTTATGTTAAAATTTCTAAATTTGGCCATCTCCAGCAATTGATAGTCAAATTTAGAATTATGAAAGCTGTTTTATTACTTTTATATTTAGAGCTCATTCCTTGAAAGGTGGTTGCAACTTTTGCTTGATTTAGCTTATTTTGCTTGATTTTCTTTGCTTTAGGTTAGGGGTTTCTATCATCTTAGCTGGACTTACGAAAATAGTTCAAACGTAATATTGGAATGAGTTCTGATTGCATACTTTTGATTCACCCTTACCAAAGCAGTAATGGAAGCAGAGATTGCAACGGTCAAGTAACGGCCAAGCCTAGCATCAGCCACGAAACCACCAAGAAGGCCAAGAAGATTGAGAGTGCCCATGAAGTTGGTCACAGTATTTGCAGACTTGGATGATGAAAGATGCAAGTCTCCAACCAAGTAAGTTACCAAATTCATTGATATTCCCACCACGCATATCCTCTCAGAGAGCTCGGTTCCTACGTCAAAGATCAATTTATTAGCAAGTGGAACAAAAGACTATCGTGAGATGGTATGGTGACCGGGCAATTTCTTTTAGCGTACGCTAACAACATGACCCAACATATAAGCTCAAGTTGTTGAGTAGCCATGTCATATGTGGTCTTAGATTAGCACAGGCCTTTACCCTTCTCTGAAGCAACTACACCTCTACCACACTGCCATGAAGCCTTCCATGGGAATCACTCTGATACTACCCATCGCGACGCACCGACTACTAGCCTCGTAGCCTGAACTACTACGTGAGCCTAACAACATGGTTCAAAAGCTAAAAACTTATGGTGTTTGGTACAAGGTTCTAAATACCGGATCGACTTGAGTACCGGTTTCGGTTTTTCTATTGGTACAGTATATACCGGTATCGGTCATGTACCGGATATCGTTTACCATCCGATACTGGCCGGTTTGGTACAGTATTCACAACTATGGTTTGGAAGGAAACAGATGGCTTTGTGTATACCGTTTAAACCTTTTCGTTTCCCGCCGAATAAGGATGGGGAATGAATAAAAAAAGTACCTAAGATGAGTCCTGCGGCGAGCCATCCACCTGTCCGTGACTTGTCCACTGGATTCCCTCTGAAATCCACTGGGGTGTCATCATTTTCAGCATCATCTTTTGCTACTTGGGTATCAACCAGAACCTGTTTAAAATGACAGAAGAGTTACAGAGACAGATTTAGCAGTTTAGCTAAGTTCAATTTGAAACATTGGAGCTGGTTTGAGCTTTACCATTGTGTTAGTACAGAGAATGAGAGGGAGAGGAAGAGGAAGAGCAAGGTAATATTTGGTCGAAGGTTGTCAATATAAATGAGAGGGAGAGGAAGTAGCTGAGCAAGGTAATATTTGGTTGAAGGTTATGAGTAGGTAGGACTCAGCAAGATTGAGTGGAGAAAAAGAATGATAGGGTTAGCATTTGTAGCAGTCCTTGGACTCCACATGTATATGGTGGGAGATGTAAGGTGATTGGTCTACTTCTATTTTCATTTCCATTTTTCAAGGAGTTTGTTTTACGCAAAGGAACCTTAACTTTGTGATCAGTGCTCACAGCCCTAATCTGATAAGACAGGAGAAAGTCTCTTTTTCTTGATTGCTGAATTTGTTCTTCTCCCTTTTCTTTTTCTTTTTTTTCTTTTTTTTATAACTGAGATATCTGGTCGGCTTAGAATCAAACTGGGGTAAAGTTTAGGGGAGTCATCTCCTAAATTACCGACTAGTTCTCGGGGTCATGGGTGGAAAAGACTAGGCAAACCCCCCAGTGCCTCCAAATATTAAGTTGCTGAGTTTTGATCGCAAGATGTTTGAATTTATAGCTCATTCATTCTATCATTCAGACAGCCCCGTGGAGTTTTTTCTTCCCCCTCTAACATTCACTTTCATGGACCCTACTCACTTACTAGTTATAGTGGAGAATAGTTGACTTAGGTCGAGATCCACTTGAATGATCATAATCTTTTATTTTAAGAGCTCGTCAATAACATCGATCGTGTTGTAAATCATGGCGGTCGCATACTGTTCAATACATCATTTCAACACTTAATCTTGAGATAAATGAGTTTTGATTCTCCTTGATATTTGATTAACATGATTTTTAAAAAGCTCGCAAATAATCAGAATAGCACATTTCACGGTTTCAGTCCCTCTCCATGCTTCGACCTCATGCAAAGCATCTTTTATGGCTATGGCCTCTTTTTTTAATAACAAACCAACACTATGTGTTCTATGAACACTGGAGAAATACAAGTGCTTAAGGAATATACAGATCTGCGGATATATCTAAAGCCTTGCTGTATTGCAACAAAAAGGAAGCTAAAAAATTCCAACCCTTTTCGTAGAAGTAAAGCACAATTGCGCTCTGATTTGTTTTTCTTTGCCGAACAACGTATTAGGAATCAATTTCACCATTTACTAACTGCTTATCTTATTAAAATTATCTTGTCAATTAACAAACTTATAAATTTCAAACTTGAGGCACTAGATGAAGAGCAAACTCCGTAATCTCTCATTTCGGAAATGACTACGAGGCAAAGCCTTAAGGATAAGAATAATGTTAAGAACACAAATGTTTCGGACACAGATATTCTGAAATCATTAGATGCACATAGGGTTTGTAATAATTTGTAAAGTTTACATATATCTAACAATCCCGAATATATTTATATCTAAATGTGTTTGAACATCTGTATTTGAAGACTTTTTGCAAGAATAAATTTACTTGTACCCTTCCGTGTATGACAACTTATTTGCCATAAAAAAAGTTGTTTGTCAAGATTTTACATGTAAATGATACAAACTCTTGGATAGAATTCATTTGTGAATATCTCTTGTAAAGTGAGTAGACATGGACCAATATTGGGAATGCAACATATACTATCATGTCCTGCTGCCGACATCCCCTACGGTCCAATCTATTGATACTGACCCTATAGTGCATCTGTTTTTTTCCCTTTAGCGATCCACTCACCCACCATTATTTGATACTTTCGACTTTGCGGCTTGAACCAAAAGATAGTGGTTAGTTCTGATATCAAATGACACAAACTCCTCCATAAATTTTAATGTTCATCCAATAATTTTGAAATTATCTGTATCTAAATATATTTAAAATATTTATATTCTTTAAAGTTTTTGCTTAAAGAAAAAGAGGGGTCTCGGCCTCGTCGAATCCTATGGTGCTTGTGTCCACATATATTTGGCGTTATATATTTCGGATCCGTAAGTCACATGCGGAGATTCTCCACAGCTAATATCTTGATATGTGAATGTGAGTAGATAACATCAAAACCAAATTGCTACACTCATTGCTTGCTTTTGTGTTGTAGCTTTTGGAAATGATTGTCCTCAATGATTAATTGTCCCAATGTTGTAGAACCACAAATAATGGACACGTGTTTTTTCCCGATGGGCAAAACAATGATGAACACTATCACAAGAATCAAGATGATGACTAAGATGCCACATTTCACGGTAGGCTTTCTCAACGGCGGAAAGCACATAGCCCTCGGGGAATTTTTTTTTTACATGTAAAATTTTAGTCTAATTAATTTGAGTTCATTTTATTATTTTCAGTTTCATAGATTTTCTAGTTCGATTCATTTTTAACCCAATATAAATTAAATTTTTAATTTCGTCTTTATGTTTGTTGTCCTCGTATTTTCTTAGTAAAAGACGTTCACTCAAACATTCCACGTCACCATAAAAACTTCAAGACTATCAGCTTGATTCCACTTAATTACAAGTAAGGAATTACTTGCATTAATTGACTTGGATACTTCTTGAAATTCGACCACAACAATCACACATTAGAAGCTCGTTATTGACTCTATGCATACCTTCCATACCTACTTGTGGTGAAGCATGCCTACTAGGCTCAATTATCACAATTGAATATTTCAAAGGGTTTTGAATATTTTGGGATGAATGAATTTAGAATATCGGAGAATCTCATGGAAATTGAAAAGTTTTATTCATATAATATTTTACAATCTAAGGGTCTTCATGTCTCCATTCATGACATGTAATTCAAAAGTCTTAAAAGTTTTGCATCCCAAAAGTCCATCTAAGGCTCTGTGAATTGAAGTCCCCTTTCATAGTTTCTACGTCTGATTGAGTCGTTTTACCCTGGAAGACAAGTGTTGGTTGTGATCCATCAACACTCATGATAAAGCGGTGATTTAGTCTTAAAGAGATTGTGAATATACAAGACTCAGTTCAGTATTGTATTAATTTACATACTGATTTTACAGTTTATATTACTCATTTCATTTTGATTCGATTTGTAATTTCGTTTGTTATGTAATTTGTCTCGATGATGAATTGATGTATATTTTTTAGAACTCCCGATTATGCGTCGAATTAATTTTTTCCTACAATCACAACCACTACTTGCATGTATAGCACATAAAATTCATCTCTCTTTTTTTTTATACATGTTCGAGGCAGTTTCTGCATACTTCAATTGCTTTTGGAGTGTCCAAATTATGTTCTTTAGAAGACATTGTATCTTTTTCCTCGTTTAAGAATCTCCTCCTTTGTTATACTCTGTTCCAAGAGTAACTAAGACCAATTTAGTCAATTTTTTATGTTTCAATTGAACAAGTTCATTTTTCATTTTTTCACTAATCTATCTTTGTTGAAGGGATATATATCAGACTGGACTCAATCAATTCCAAAATAAAATCCCGTATGAATGAACTCCATAATAGTTAATAGTACTTGAAAAATCTTAAATATGAAATGTAGAAGATAGTAACATCTCAAGTATGAGGCCTTGATCCAAACTAATTTGTATTATCAAACAAATAAATTAATTACACACAAACAGGACCAAAAAGTAAAAATTGCAACACATATTATGGCATCAAAATTTTGCCAATACTTGAGATACCTAGTAAGAAGAAACCAAAGGCTGTTTTGGATTCTGATTTAATTTCGCGAAAACTCCTATCAATGGAGCCGTATTATAAGTGCAGGCCTCTGTTTGCATAAAATTACCTCTCTGGTCCCTGAAGTTATCTTGACAATCAGGTCCTCCAACTAAGGCCCCTGCTATAACATTAGGATTAGGTGCCTCGCGACTATACCAATTATCGAACCCTTGGGTGCACCCTATAAACCCCTTGTTCTCTTTATACCTCACAATTGATGCACCACGGTGGTGCACCCTTGTGGGGTATTTTGGACCATACCCAACTAAATAACTCATGTTCATAGGGTTCAGGCCTAGAATGTAATCCACTTGAGATTTGGCCAAATTAGTGAGTTCTTTAGAAGAAACTACTCCTCCATGGCAAATTAGGGTCCGGTTTGATTTTTGTAGGAAATCAGCATATACGATTAGGAGAAACGACGCCGATGAAACGTACTGCATGTTGTTCCACGGCCTAATGTATAGGAGGCCCCTGGGGGTGCGATCGACGTTGTTTTTGCTGCCATTGTTTTTGTTGAGGCATGAGCGGATGTAGTATTCGGCTTTCGACCGGTACTGCTCTAATATGTGTTGGTGTTGGTTGTGCTTTTTTTCCATGAGCAACTGCAGAGAATAATGAGGGAAAAATTAAAGATGTGATAATTGGTGGCAATGAAAAGACATAAAGCTTAGATTTTCCATTCAATTTTCACTTACTAAGAGAAAAGATCTAGATATTTTTTTAGATATTTTTTGAGATTGACCAAACCATGTGCTAATACAGTTAATTGAGCTAAATCTAGTTTGCTAATTATTTACCACTATTGGGACATCGAAAATTATTTTTCACCGTAAATTTATATGGGATACCATTCATTTAGGGGTGGAAAAATATCTCAAGAGTATCATGTAGCGGTAAGTATATGAGTCTTATAAATATTTTATGGTTACAAAAAGATGTTGAAGTGACGAAGCACCAGGTGGAGGTACCGAACCACCTAATAATTTTTGAAGGAAATCTACACGAAGTCTGTACAGAAATTTAAAGACACAAATATATTTAAAAGAGTTTAATACACGTAAAATTTTTATTATTTTATAAACCGCGTCTTCATTATATAAAAATCTATATGCACATACGCTCATAATTTTTCGTACCTAGTCGAATAAATGGTCAGACACCATTCATGATTTAAACAAGGACATAATAAGCATAAATAGCAGGCCCCACTTCTGAGCTGATGATGGACTAGCCATGACCCTTCACTACATTCAGTTTTGTTTTTTCCTAGTGTTTTGTTTTTCTAGCAAGGCAAAGTCTAGTGCAGGCTGATCTGGTCTTTTTTTTTTTTTTTTTGCCTCAAAGCAAATCTCAAAGGAGGGATCCTTTATACAATTTTATAAACAATATTGACGAGTAATATTACAAATAGGATCCAGTCAAATTCTATATCGATCAGTACCTTGAGATTTAGTATGAAGTTAACCGACCAAGCAGGCACAATATCAATTGATAAGTTTCCATCTCAATCGGTTGGGGCCCACTCGAGAATATACCTAACAGAACTCGAGTGACTAATAACCGACAGAAGGAAGCTCAACGACCAGTATGATTATATTCTTAAAGTAAAGATTGTCTAATCATTAGCACCAATCAATGAGATGATCTAAGAGAGATGTCTCCCTCTGTTCGGAAGCAAATTCTCATAATTTCTCCTCCTCGTGCCTTATAAATAGGTCATCTACTATCACCTAAAAGGTACCACACTTTTTGTTCTGTAAATACGAAGCGCTCATATTTCTTGACTAACTTGATCATCATGGTCTGCGATCGGAAACATCCCCGATCCTTGGACTTATTTTGCAAGAACCATCACGGAGCTTTCGGATCAGCCACTCGAATTTTGGCAACGCCTCACGGAGATGAAGGATCAGTCGTAATCATTTTTTTACATCATCAATTTGGCACCATCTGTGAGAACGACATTCTCACTTATATAAATTCAACTGATCAACCGAAAACAAAGGTGACCATTGAGTCAGATCCGGCGAGGGGAGACGAGGAGAGATAACGTTGGTTCCACACATCCGCTAATAATATAAGACTGACATGCTTATTATGGTTTTAAGCTTCAACTCCTTATAGTTGACTCTGCTCAATTAAGTGAGATATGCGTGAAAACTTTGAACTCCGTTCCTACAAGCTTTTTCAATCTAGCTTAAACTGTTTTATTGATGTGAGACAATAAACTACAAAACAATCAGATTTTAATTTAAGTTTAATTTTTCCTTAATCAGATGCCTACCGCGTCAAATTTACTTTGTAATGACCAGTTTGCCTTTTTGGGGGCATTCACTTTGAGGATCTTCTCCCCACATTACAAACGCAAGTCACACGATTCCATCAAATCTGAGATCAGGCTGATTAAAATTAATCTCCATGATTGTTGAGAAATTCTTTTTTACAAGCATTTAACACTCGTATATATGGTCGGCGACAATTGACCTCTGCGATAATGAAGTATATAGTAGGACTCAAGAAAACACAAACTAAAAATGAGCAAACTTGTTTTAAATTTCCATTGTCCGATGAATGTATAACCTGATTACCTTGGGTATGGGAGGCTATAGCTTCCAGTCCCCTAGATTGGAGTAGGAAAGGAAAAAAAATCTGAGCATACATTTTTATAAATTTGTGTGAGCACATTCTCTTCTGCCAAAGATTCTTCTCAGGTAAAAGAGAAGAAAACAGTAGGTCGATCACCACTCCCAAGAGAAGTAGGCCCGACCATTCTCAAAAAACAATTGGCCGGTTGAGCAGAAAAAAGTTGGTTGATTGCTTATAAAAGTGAAAGAGAAGTCACACACACTATCTCTCTCTCCCTCCCTCTCTATCTCTTCCTATCTAAATGAATATATGCATTGTGCTTGTCAACATTGCTGTTAAAAATAGATTAAAAGAACAAATCTGACTACCTAAATCGACTCCGATCTCACTCAACACAAGAGGTCTTTGACTTAGCAAAGTTTAGCGGCTAATCGAATCAGACTTAAGATGTCTTTGGCTATGGAAAGTTTAGCGGTCGGTCAGATCAAATCCAAGAGATCTCTGACGGAGCAAAGTTTAGCGATCGATCGGATCAGACTCAAGAGGCCTTCGGCAGAGCAAAGTTTACTAGCCGGTCATATTAGACCCAAGAGGTGTCCGGCTGGGCAAAGTTTAGTAACAAGTGAGATCAGATCCAAGAGATTTTCGGCTAAGCAAAATTTAGTGGCTAGTCGGATCAGACCTAAGAGGTCTCCGATCGAGCAAAATTCAGCGGTCGATCAAATCAAACCCAAGAGATCTCTGGTCGAACAAAATTCAACGACCGATCAGATCAGACCCAAGACCGATCGGATCAAACTCCCAACAGTTTTCGAGCCATTTCCTACAAGCCAAATAGACTCCCAATAGTCTCCGAGTCGTTTTTGACAAGTCGGATAGTCTATGCACAGGTTTTGAACCGATTCTACAAGCTTAGAAATATCGATCAAATTAGACTACGGAAACAGTCTTTGATCGAGTGGTCGCCAAGCAGTAGCTAACCTTGCTCAATCAGACAAATTAAATGCAATGTTCAAGCCATTTCTATAGGTCAAATAGACTCCAATCTCTGAGTCTAGCAAGTTGCAAATCTTATTGATTTTCTTCACTTGACTAATTTATAAACTCGGCCTCAAAAATGGAGGGCTCTAATGAGTAAAATTATATACAGGGCCCAGTTTAACTCTACACTGATCAGCATATTGGGGTCTAATGTGAAGCCAACCAACTGAGCAGGTACAATACCGGCTGACAAGTTCTTATCCTAATCGATCGGGAATTATTTGAGAATATACTCTACAGGACTGAGTGACTAATGACCGACTGAAGAAAGACCCAGTTAAACTTTTTCCCATATTTGAGACAGCGTTTAGAATTTCTCTTTCGACGCTTCTTTGGGCTACATATAAATTGTAGGACTATTTACAGCACCATATTTGGGCCTCCAGGTTCTAAAAATATTTGATGGGCCAAAACAAGTCTTATTCCCTCTCTCTCAAAACTGGTACTTGCAAAGTTGATTGGAAAGAACAACAGAAGAGGAATGCCTCCCAGTCAAATACCACCTTGAAAGAACACTTGACACTTTTGCATGACATTTTGATAAATATTTTGCATTTTTATGGCAAAAATTTTGATAGTAAATTTGAAAAGCATCTTCAAAGAATATTTTTTTTTTTACAAATCTCAATTATTCATTTTACACATCAAATGGTTTAAAAAATGTGTTCCTCACATATTATTATTATTTTAAATAAAAATATATTTATTATATTTTTTACAAATTTAAATTATTTATTCTACATATCTAACTGTCTATAAAATTACCTTTACAAACTAACTTCTAAACGATGTTTTAATAAATAGTTAATATTTAACAAAATTTTCAATCTTTCATTCGACATATCTAACAGTTTTCGACATATCTGACAGTCTGAAATATATCTCTCACAAACTAACTTTTGAATGACATTTCAATAATACTTAGTATTTTTCTGGCAAGAATAATGGAGAGTTTTTAAATTATGTAGACAGAGCCATGCTTTCGTGACTTTAGTGGGTGGGATTAAATTTGAAGATGCAATCTTAATTTGAGAAATATTTGTTTCGATTCATTTTTTTCAAAAGGTTCAATAACTTTGATTTCATAGTCTTTTTTTGACTATATGAAAAAAACTTCAATTTCCATAATACTTCACAAGTATTTTAAATTTTTATTAGTTGTGGTGTCGGTTGACTGGGTCCTTATACTTGCATAAGAAGTATTGCAGAATGTGAGCGTTAGAACTAACGTCTATGCTTGAGGTAGTATTTTGGCTTTGAGTGTTATTTACTTATACGATATGACAAACTTTATAAGATGCACTGAGACTTTAAGAAACTAAGAACTTTAAGAACTTTATCAAAGATTTTCTTACACTCATTGGGAATGAGATTTTGGAGCAATTATGCTTTCTCATGGTAGATAATTAAGAACTATATGTGTGGTTATCATATCCGATTAAGAAGGATTGGAGATGATCAATACCAAGACAGTAGAATCGATACATGTCTATGTTGCGAAATGCCTTTAGACTGGGGTATATTTGCTAGTTAATACTAGGGTAATTTATACGAAGCTTCCTTCATCTATCACTCTGTTTTACTTAACTCCTGTTATCTTTCAATTGTTCTAATGTACCCCCTGATTATTCTAAATGTAACGATCAACCCCTTTTGAATAGACACGGTTAGAGGTGATAAAAACAGTCATGTGCATCAATACAAAAGGGGTTCATCGTTACATTTGAAAAAATCAGAGAGTACATTGAGACAATTAAAAAATGAAAAAAATTAACTAAAACCTAGTAATAGATGAAGAGGTTTTATATAAATTACCCTTAATACTATACTGCTCATGGGTTTCATGATTCATATATAGATTTTGTAAGGACTCATATTTTTTACAAAAATGCTACGAACACATCATTTTTGCA
>JABCMJ010023584.1:0-18556 GCA_014822125.1 Arbutus unedo | reverse complement strand
TCACTTAGTCTAGTTAGGATTAAAACACCACCAAACAAACTTTGAGGTTGACGTCCGAAACGTCAAAAACACCAAATTTGTGAAGTCTTTGGAACTACTATTTTTCCCCGTGGATCGATACTCCGGACTTTCCACTATACCTCTTTTAAATTCTTGAGGGAAGTCCTGTTTGAAAAATTAAACCTTGACCTTGGCCGGCGCCCTAACGACGCACTTTTGCCGGCCGGTCATAGCCGAATACCATTTTTTGATCAAGTGATCATGGGATGATTATTAATAGTAGAAACAACTGGAGAAAGAGAAGAAGAAGAAGAAGAAGAAGAAGAAGAAGAAGAAACGGATGCAGACAAAGAAGAAGAAGGCAAATGTGGAAGCATAGGTACTGTAATAGGGGATATCCCTACAGGAGCAGAAGATACATGAGCTGCAGAAGAAGTGGAGTTAGGCACAGAAATAGGAATGTTCACTAGAACTGGTTCAAAAACAGTGACAGGTACAGAAAACGGTGAAGAAGATGATGAAGAAGAAGAAGAAGAAATATTGAGAAGATAAGTATATGAAAAAACATGTTCATCAAATTTAACATGTCGGGAGATATAGACTTTGTGGCTAAGATGATCAAAACACCTATAACCTTTGGTGTTTAAACAATACCCAAGAAAAATACAATAAACGGATTTTGGTTCTAACTTATGCGAGGTATAAGGCTTTAACCATAGATAACAAGAGCACCCAAAAGGTTTGAGATCTTGATAATCAGGAGCACGATTAGTCAGGACAGAAAAAGGAATGTGAAATTGAATAGCAGAATGAGGAAGACGATTAATAAGAAACACAGCTGTATGCAATGCCTCAAGCCAAAAGGATATAGGCATACTTGCTTGATGAATAAGAGTAAGAGTAGTTTCCATGATGAGACGATGTGCTCGTTCAGCCCTACCATTCTGTTCAACAGTGTGGGGACACGTAGTCTGGTGAATTATGCATACCTGAAGAAACAAATTGGTCAAATAATTGTTGATAAACTCTCCTCCGTTATCACTCCTTATTGTTTTGATAGTTGTCTTCAATTGATTCAGAACATAAGCCTTGAAATGACTAAGATGAGTGCGCACCTCTGACTTATAATGCATAGGAAATAACTAAATATACCTCGAATAATCATCCATAACCAAAAGATAGTAGCGGAATCCTTTATTAGACGCTACAAGAGATGGACCCCATACATCAACATGGATCAACTAAAATAGCTCAGAAGATCGAGACAAAGACAAAGAAAATGGAAGTTTATGACTTTTAATGGTGTTACAGGACACACATTGATGATGATCCACTTTACCAGCAGAAATGAAATTTTGTTTTATTAATTGTGTCATCAAAGGAGCACTAGGATGCCCCAACCGTATGTGCCATAGAGAGCTCGTTGGAGAAAGCTGACCAAGAAATGCCACTGGAGGAGACAAGTTAGAGCAGCTCTGAATGGGATATACACCCTTCTGACACCGGCCCTGGTACAGAATGTGGTTGGTCACTTTGTCCTGAACAAGAAAGCCAGTTGAATCAAACACTAGTCTGCAATTGTTGTGAGGAGAATGCATAATATTGCGTAAGCAAAACGAAGAGTGAGGTGTAGACAACACACCCTCACCAGTATGTGTAATTGGAACTGTTGCACCATTCCCAACTAGAATCCCTTGAGAACCACTGTAAGGTTGCGGATTCAAAGACAATTGAGAAAGATTGTTGGTCACATGACTTGTTGCTCCACTATCAAAATTCCATGAAGTCATAGGACTGGATTGGCCATATACAGAAGTATTAACTCCTTGAACTGCAGCCACATGAGCTTAAGGAATAATAGGATCAACTTGACCTGAACTTGATGAACCTGTAGGGGAAAATGAAGACATATTTCCTGGAGTGTAAGAACCTTGCATGGACTGGTTTGGAGAGAAAGATGTGCCAGGAAAAATTGAAACATTGTACATGGGATACTACACTACTGAGGACTGTGCAGAAGGTTCAAAAGAACCAGAGAACTGCTGTCCAGAAAACTATTGAACTGATATATATCCAGGAGACTGTTGGCCATTCATGAACAAGTAAGGAGATTGATAAGACAGATTCAATCGATGACGATAGGTATTAGCCAAATGATTATCCTTGCCACAAATTTGACATGTCAGTTTTCCAGAAAACTGCTGTCCTTGAGCAAAAGGATTGAAACCTCTATAATTTCGTCTTTTCTCTTTGTTATTTTCTCTACTTTGGTTTACCACTGTAATTGGCAAAATTCTGTTGTTGAGGAAATAAACCACCATATTGAGAAAATTGTGCTTGTAGATTTCCCCCAGACAATTGTTGCACTTGAGAATTGGAGGATGAACTAACAGTTTGATTATTTTTTAGTTACACCACCTTCATTTGCCATTGTATTGCTAGCTACAAACACAGAAGATGTATTGTTTTGCACATGCTTATGAATTTCAGAGTCCAAGTCTTCAAATTGAAGCAAAGATACCAAATCATCAAACACAATTGGTTCAGATCTTGTTTTTAGAGTAGTTTTCAAGCTTCGAAACTCTTCTGGTAAACCATGTAATGTATGAAAAACAAGATCGTCATCTGTCATAGGACAACCCGAACTCGCAAGTTTCTGAGCACGGTCCTTAATATAGTCTAGATATTGTTCCATAGATCAAGTTTTAGTAGCATCAAACAATTTTCATTTCAAAACATGAACATGAGACCTCGTCAGCATTCCAAATCTGTTTTCCAAGGAAATTCAAACTTCACATGCATGACTACATCCAAGAACATGTTGCAAGGTTGAAATGGATATAGATGCAGTAAGACAAGAAAGCAAATGACCGTCGACAACAGTCCAAGCCAAAAACTCTGGATTGGACACACATTGATCATTAGAAACAATTTCTTGCGAGGGACACCTTATAGTTCTATCAATGTAACCTAGATATCCATTCAGTCTTGTAGCATTCTGAACTTATGTTTTCCAGAGAGCATAGTTGTTCGAATCAAGTTTAATCGTGACTAGACTATGAAAATTGGACACTAGAAACACAAGAGAAGAAGGCAAAGTGATCGATTGATGTCTCGTACCTGTCTCGCCTCCAATTTGTGAATTCATGAATGAAAACTGAGATCTATCAATTCTATTTTACCTCTCGAAGAATTATTGAGAAGATTCCAAAAGTCTTCTCATTTCAATTTTGATTTTACAAAAAACAAGCGGAGATATTAGGGCAGAAGCCATAGCCACAATCGAGCTCGTTGGAGCTTCTTGAAGGCTCTGATACCATAAAGAAAACTAAGTTGAGAACAAATCACTTTCTACTTTGATTTCATTTTCGTTTAACCGGAACTTACAAACACTTGAAGTATATATGGCTTTCCGAGATTAAGTCTAACCGACTTAAGGCTACTGACCTTTGCCTAACTGACTTCTGTTAGGATTAAGGTAACTAACTTCTCTGCTCATTAATCCTTGCTTAACAAACACAAAAGCTACCTAACTGTTATATAAGAAATATACTGGTGATCTTGATGACGTGGCAATCCCTTTCCTTCAAAACTAACCAATCAGAGACATGAGCATAACTGTATATTCCTTCCAAGCCAATACTTCCAATATCTTTCGTATACATCTCTATTCTTCCCCTTGTTTATTTTTGTGATCGATCCACCATAATATTCGCCAATGGAGGTTAGATAAGTTTCCAATTAGGGCAAGTAAGCTATAGAAAATTTCTTTTCCTTCTATTGCCTCTGTACTGCATTATCACCAATTTCATCTAATTGCCGCATTGTTTTTCCTCACAGTGGGTTCGAATCCATGCAAAAGATCAAGAGAATAATCCCTTCCTTTATCAGTTCATAATCAACTTCACACCCCGCAACCAAATGTCGTGTCCACCCATCTCCGATTAGCTTTCGGCCAACAACAGCAGCAGCAACAGCATCAATCACAACAACAAACTCTCTCTCTCAAACTCAATCCATAGAGAATTGGCTATTCTGAGAGATGGGAAAGTATAGTAGAGAGACGGGGCTGGGAAGTCTCCACTGGTGTTTTTAAGAAGCTCCAAAACGACGTCATTTTTGTGCCCTATAGGCTGCAGTGCATGTGCCGCACTACAGCTCCCCCAGGTCTTGTGTCACTCCCCTCCTCAACAAGGGTCTGCCCCTGCCCTTAAGTAATCTTGTTATTACGTACAAACTACTATATGTGACAACAGCATGACAACTAGAAACTTATAGCAACATGCCAGATAACTAGCATTTAAGAAAAAAAAATGCTAACTACTGCCTACTAGATGGTGCATAATATATAAAAAATATATTAATATCTGTAAATTGTGTATTAATATCTATTAATATACAAAAAATGATTGATATCTATATTTGTTTAATATTATTTATATGCCACCTAGTAGAACAGCGGTTATCAAGACCGTTTAACAAATGATCATTTCTTCCGCCAAAATGAGCAAACTTGTCCTTCAAAAAAGACAATGATAAAACTGCAACCATGGGTTATGTTAATATATGATCGCAGCAAAAAGACAACTAAAATACATTTGTAGGATTCACGCGTTTTGGATTAGAGCGAGCACTTAACAGTGCTCCCCCACATACTGCAGGTTTTGTAAGTAGTAACTACTGCTAGACCTTCTTCTATATGTAGACCCACACCCACGCACAAAGAATCTCACCCAAGAAGTGGAAAACTGCATATATAGTGTGCTAGAAATAGAGTACCAGAGCTGCTGTAGCTATTGGTAAATTAACCAGCCGCTGATTTTGCATCATGGAGTTGGAAAGTTCAAGCCCTGCAACTAGAGAATCACAAACTGGTTATCCTCCAAAACAAGGAGGTTGGATCACCTTCCCCTTCATCATAGGTACTCTCTCTCTCTCTCTCTCTCTCATATGCGAAACGAGAATTAATGTTTTGCAATTGATCGTACCCAACAAGGCAATAACTCTGTTGTTTTGTTTTTTTTTAATTGGTGTTGGAATTAAATAAATAAACAGCGACATCGGCTTGCTTGATGCTGGGGAGAGCGGGATGGGTGAGCAACCTCATATTGTATCTGGTAGGGGAATTCAATGTGAAGAGAATTGAGGCTGCCCAAATTTTCAACATGGTCAATTGTTGCATCTGTTTGTTTCCCCTTCTTGGAGCTATCATCGCTGATTCTTTTCTCGGATGTCTCTCCGTCATTTGGATTTCTTCTTTTATCTATCTCTCTCTCTCTCTCTCTCTCTCTCTCTCTCTCTCTCTCTCTCCTTTATGAATACAGTGGAGGTCACGCAATTAGTTTGATTCTTTCACATGTACTACTGCTAGATATACAGGTTTTTCTTACCATATTATTTATTACAGCTTCATGAATGAAACTTTGAGTGAGATATAGACATATATATACCCATATACTACAAGAGATCTTTCATTTTGTCAAAATACAAATTTCTTATTTTTTTGATCAAATTTTGATAATCTAAACTGCTCAGTGTGTTTAAAATATGTCTTACTAGCGAGAAATTAACTCATACAAATACCAAAAAGGACTTGATCCAAGTAGTTTTTCATAAATGCTGACATGAACAGTTTTATGAAAAAATCAAGTCATTCTGAATAATGTTTTGAGTTTTGTATTTTTTCATGTACCCTTAAAATATGTATTAAATACATGAACGATTCAGATTATTAGATTTTATTAAAAAATGATATGTCTGCCAAGGGCGTATAATAAGGTGGGCTGTAGCCCAAGTGTTAAAAAAAATTCTTTTTCTTATACATAAAATTCTAGCCAAAATGATTTTAGCCCCTTTTTACGTGCAGTCTAGTTTATTTTTAGCTCAATTCAAAATATAGCCAAAGTAAAATAAAGTTCTGTTTCAGCCCTTACGATCCGTATTTTAGCAAAATCAGGATTTCTTATTAAAATTTTATACATATCAAAATTTTGTTAAAATGTGAAATTCTGCTTTTCTAATCAAATTTTGATTATTCAAACCTTTTAATGTATTTAAAATGTAAAAATAACATTGATCTTTCTGTAAATTTGTTACCGCCTAAATTTTCAGGGCACGGTACTTCTAACCCTAACGTCCGCAATCAGTTCCTTGAGGCCTAAATCTTGCGAAACCGGATCAAGCTTGTGTCCAACCCCATCCAAACTCCAACTCACTATCCTCTACGCAGGTATAGCATTATCCTCATTGGGCACATGAGGCATGCGATTTACGGTTGACGACAATGGGAGCAGATCAATTTCCTACCACCAAAGATCAAGCAATTTACTTCAACTGGTACTTCTTCTCCTTGTACGTTTCTGGTATTACCGCATCGACAGCCATCGTCTACATCGAAGATAACGTGAGTTGGGCGGTGGGATTTGGTCTGTGTGCGGCAGCCAATGCATTTGGATTAGCCATTTTCTTGTTTGGAAGAAGATTTTATCGCCATGTTAAGCCACAAGGAAGCCCATTCACCTGTTTAGTACAAGTTGTTGTTGCAACCATTAGGAAAAGGAAGGTCCAAATCTCATTGAAAGCTGAAGATTACTATTTTGATCATCCTAATGGAATCCATGAGCAAGTACTGGTGGCTGCAACACCTTCAACGAGCTTCTGGTCTGAATTTCTTCAGTTGATTTTCAGTCATAAGAGCATCTCCAACCCGTCACTAGCTATGCATGCTCTGTTGACAATAATAGTTAGTCCAAATATCATTATTTATCTCCAAATCACTCTTCATTAAATTAGTTATTTTGCTTAGGCTCCTTTTAGCTGGTTACATTTGACTAGTCTGGAAAGACTAGGCAAATGTAAGTAATGGGTCAAATTCTTTCATCTCACTCTATAAGTACAAATCCAACATTAATGTATGAATGAATAGCTAAAATAGATATTATAGTTAAAACATATTGCAGAAAAGGCAAATAGACAAAACAAAAATCGTTATTTTTTTTTTTGTACTTTTGACTAAGTAGAATAAAAAGTTGGGTTGGAAATGTTCTAAGTCCATTAACCAGCGATCCATGCCCTTTTATGGAGGACATAACACATAGTTATTTTGATAAAATGAGTTAATATATTTAAAAGCTTAGCTTGATTATAAGACGAATCGACCTGAAACGAACTTCAATGAAACCAATTTTGAGTAATTACAATTTATTTATACATCAAAAGTCAAACGACGGGTATACATTGTTTGATTGAAAGTTTAAGAAGATTTTACAAAAAAAATGTTCAAATTTGATTTATTTTTTATTTGAACTAACTAGATTATGAATTATTTTTTTGTCCTTATGTGATTCTTTTTTCTTTTTGTAATTTTTTTGTTTTTGGTCAATTTCTTATGGATTATTGGTTCATCTCGACGAGAGTTTTTAGAAAAATTATAAATAATTGATCAAATTTAAAAAAAGTTGAGAAAATACAAAAGTAATAAAAAAATAAAAAAAATTTAATTTATTTATCGTCTTTAATGATATTTTTTTAATTTTTAAATATAATTTTATACTTTTTAGACTTTTTAATTATTGCGTTCTGTTGATTGATTAGCGTACCACATTTCGCTCGGGTTTCGTGAGGCAAGTTTCAGGATATTTTTACTATCTTTTCAACTTTTTGTTTTGAAAATTACTATTAAAAAGAAAAGTCTTTGCTGCCAGTAAAATTTTTTAAAAAATATTTTAATATTCAAAATAAATTTAAGTGAGTGTATAATTTTTTAAATTTAAATTAATCATAAATTTTAATTTTAAATTCAAAAATATTTTAAAAAATATTTTTTGGAATCCCAGCACTCCTACCAAAAACCAGAAAACTTTATTCAGTGGGGAGATAGATATTCTGTTTCCGTTTTTGTGCAAAGTGGATCTGTGACTCTAGCAATTATTTCTCCCCTTGGGACTGGAGGTGGAGAGTCCACCTTCTGGAGCAATTATTAAACATATCTGACACCTCATCTTTATTCCCGGGTTACACGTGCACATTGTGACTTCTAGAGGAATAATTTTTCCGCCTTCAGTCATCCATCCCCAACTCTATTATTTTAGACACATTTACCTCTTTAACAATACTATTAATACATCACATTATACATTATATTTATATAATATTTATTAATTTAAATATATAAGTAAAATTTATTTTTACACTTTATATTTTAAGTGACAAGTCACATAACATACGCATGATGTACTATTTAATATACGATTTAATGTGTTAGTAAACTTATTCTTTATCTTATGAGTCTTCCTAATTACCGTTCATTAGGCAGTAGATAACACACATAATGTCAAATAAATACAAATATCAATATATATTTTACAAATATTAATATATATTCACGAATATCAATACACAATTTATAAATATTGATATATTTTTTATATATTATTCACCCCAGTGAAGTAGGTGGTGATTAATATTTTTTTATCTTATAAACAAGCGGGTCAGTAAATTATTTGAGCCTCTGTTTGAAAATTTAATAAGTTTTAAAAACATATTTAAATTTAACTTGTTTATTAGACAGATTAATTTTGTACTAGCTAAATTCAAACATTCCACAAATATACAAGACGTGAGGTTATATGATGTCTCTGTAGTATATTTAGTGGAAGTGCATATCCGTAATGTCTTTTGCAATCTAATTCATCTTTATAAAATTATTTGAACATATATACATCATAACCGAGAAAGATATCTCTCATACTACATATAAATTAACTTTCACAGAAAAAAAAAAGACCTATAATGCAGTGAGGAAATCCAAGTGTGATATATTAATACACAAAAGATAAAAATATGAGAAAACTTTATCGAATTATTTTTTATTAAAGATTCATAGTACCCTATAAATTTAGTATTTAATTCAAACGTGAAAGGTCTACTGTCCCAAATTTAAACTAAAAAAGTGTCTTCAAATTTAAGATTAATATTCATAATTCTCTTGAATTAATGGGACAACTTTTTCAAGTCCTTGATCTTGAGTTAGCGTTGCTCATCCAAACAAGACCCAAAAGATTAAGGACTTCCGTGGAGTGATGTAACTAACCAAAGGTGAAGTACCATTGAATGATGCAGGTTTCTCGATCGTGCAGCACTAATAGACGAAGGAGATACAGCACCAGACGGCTCAATAGCAAAGCCCTGGAACCTCTGCACGCTCCAACAAGAAGAAGATCTCAAAACCCCAATCAGAATCTTCCCACTCTGGTCCTCCTCCATATTCTTGGGCACCCCAATTGGGATCCAAACCAGCTTGTTAGTCCTCCAACCCTATCCATGGACCGTCACCTCGGGCCCCATTTCGAATTCCCAGCTGGGTCTATGTTAGTCTTTGAATCACTCTTCATTTGCATTGCTCTGGTCCTCTCCGACCGATTCCTGCGTCGCATGTGGCAGAACCTCACTGGCCGACCCCCGACTCCCCTCCAACTAATAGGAGTCGGCCACGAGTTGAACATCGCTAGCATGGCTGTTTCAGCCGTCGTGGAGTCGAAGAGGCGGAGCGCCGCAGTGCCGATATCTGTTTTCTGGTTGATCCCACAACTGGCCATCGTAGGAGTTGGTGAGGCGTTTCATTTTCCAGGGCAAGTTGCACTTTATTACGAGGAATTTCCGGCGTCGCTCAAAAGCATGGCAACCGCCACGATCGGAATGATCATAGGGATTTCGTTCTATTTGAGCACGGCGGTGATTGGGTGCGTTTGGAGGTTGACGGGGTGGTTACCGGATGATATAGACCATGGGAAGGTGGACTGTGTTTTGGACGTTGGTGGTGGTTAGAGGGGTGAATTTTGGGTATTACTTGGTATGTGCTGTGTTGTACAAGTACCGGAATCTTGAAAGGGTGGTGGAGGGTGGTGGCATATAATGTTGTGGATGATCGATAATCGTTTTTTCCGATCACCTGACTTTTTTTTAATCAATGAGTGGGATGTGATAGATTGTTTAATCATAAAACTCAGACAATCATCTGTGTAAGAAAGTTTAATAGAAGCCACAAATGCACAAACCCCAAGAACGAAACCCCATAGTCTGATTGAGATCTCTCCCTCTGTGTGTGTGTGTGTGTGTGTGTGTGTGTGTGTGGGTGTGTGAGCTGCAACTTTTCTGAAATCAAAATGGAAAACTGGAATATAGTACTTCAAGAATTGTTAGTCGTATAATATTTGCAAGTTCAGAGCAGCGAAGGAATTGTAGAAAAACAACAATAGCTCTGCTTTCTAAAAAGTAGTCTTAAGAGTTTTGCTAACCTCTAATTGGAAGGTCAGAAGGGTAATTGGAAATGATCGAATAGAGCTTAAGCTCATTTTCATCTCCCAAGGCAAACCTATGAACATTTAAGAAAGAACCTTATATAGTTTGTCAGAGACTGCCAAAATATGGGAAACCTAGATCAGTTGATCATCAGAATCTGGAGGTGGAATGTTGAACTTTGTACAGTCAAATGGTCCAATCTCATTGTGTTTTCGTTTCACCTGAAACATAGACAAAAGATGTTTGACAAACGGTTAATTAACTACAGAAACATGGAACAAGGAAAGTATAGTTATTTTGTATGCAATGCAAGTTTTGGGAAAAAGAAAAAAGTAAGTAAAATAACTGGAAACACCATGCAAATCCTGGGAGTTACTGTGCGGCTGTCTTCTTTTTGACAGTCCACGAAACATGTCAAATATTAGAAACAAAAGAAAGATATGAACATGGTCATGACAAGACCATAAACAAAATCAATGACGGAAGTTTTCGAGATGTTAGACAGACTTCCAGGATCATATAGTCCACAGTTCTCAAACTGGTGTAATCAGCAATTTAGAAGGGGGTGAGTTGGCTAAATAATTGTTTTGATGCAAATTTTACAGGAAGAGAAGTCCGTATTCAAACAAAGGAAGGGCGAAAAAGAATCCTTAAATATATTGAGTCAGCAAAAATGAAGGTGTCAAGGATGATATTAGCTGAATATTGCATATCAAAGCAACTTGTGTTACTGCATACACAAAAAATGGCAATGTAGAAGGCAAGGTCATACCGGTGACCATGGACCTGGTTCAGTTGGAGATCTAGCAGGAGGGGAATTTTGTACAGCACCACTCTTCATGGTTAGAATATCCTGCAGAAAACTCAACATCAGGCTGCAATTACAGAACTAAGCTACTTGTTGGAAAAAGATTTTGTTACTCAGTTGATTTATAGCTCGGAGTTCCACAATTCAGACAATGAAGAACTGTATAACATCGACAGAGTCGCGAAATCAATCTAAGTAGACAGTTGAAGTATGCAGAGGAAGTGCATCCTAAGTCATGTTAATGAACTCGGGAGATAACCAATGAATGGTACGAGGAATGTGACTATGCTCTAGGCGTGTCAAGCACCTAAACCTCTAGGAAACTTTTTGGATTTAAGATGAATTTGAAACTCGTGAGATAACTAATGAAAGCAATTCTAATGTAAAATGCCTCATAAAAATGAAGGGTTTAAATTTCAGAAATATCTCTAGGTTAAACTAATAAGCTTTCCACTCAACGAGTGTATATTATTGATGTGACTATGCACTAGAAAGGATAAATCGGCTAGAAAGTCTGTGCATTGCTATAGTTGCCCACCTCTTTACTTGCTCCTAGACACCATAGGATCCAAAATGACTGACCAAAAGGGTAGGTAGCAGCATGCAACGTCAAGCTAATTATTCATAGAAGTCCAAACTGAAAACCAATATAAAGAAAGAAAAATGGAACATTTTTTTTCTATTTCCGCTTGGTCACTTTAATCCAGTTCATGTCTGCACACACATAGGCAAACATATAACTACCTCTCCAGCAGCTTCCATGGCAGCCAGCCATTCATCAGAGAAGGGAACAGCATTTATGGGGGGTTTTATCATCAGATTATTTTGCTTCCCACCGTCTTTTGATTTCTTGCTGCAATGAGAAAGAGTCAAACCAAAGTCCCACATTTTCAAAAGCGTATCATAATTTTAGGTGGAAAATATGTATAGAATTGAAAAAGAATAAAACAAATAAAACAGAAAGAGGCCACAGAAATAGCGCATTTCCCAATGAATAAATCCACTTACATTGCAATTGTTCTATCCTCTTCCTCCTTAAGACAAATAGCATTATCCATCTTGTGCTGAAGTTCACCAGTAGGACTAACATTTGTCTGCCAAATTTCAACTCCAAAGTCATCCGGCAAGATAGCATTCAGGTTCTCAACTCCCGGGTTCACTACGTCAGTTTCATTAGCCAACGCCCTGATTTTCTGATCTGAGAAACCTGATCCTTCGCTCAAGCAAAATGCCTTGTAAGTAGTGATTTCACCAACGGTCTGATCGTCATCCCTCATCATCACGGCCAAATCAGATTCTGAGGAAGTAGATTGACCACTGAAAACCATATCATTCCCTAAAATAGTATCAATTGAGTGCTTGATATATTCTGTTGAAGTCTCGTTATCTAAAGAATTTGATAGTGCATGCTCCACGAGTTGGTGCTCAGCCATACCTACCATCTCAAAACAACTCTCTTGAATTGACAGTGGTACCTGAAGTGTCACAGTATAAGTTTTTGATTCACTACAGTTATCATCATTTTGTTCCCGAACAAATGCAACATTTGAGAGAACCTTTTCTTCTTGGGGTTCATCAGAGATGGTGCTTTTTCCATGCAACAAGAAATCATTCAAATGCAAACCATGGTTATACTGGAAACCATTAGGACCGACAAGGCTAGGCGTTAGAAGTTCTGGTAGCCCATTAGGTCGTCTATTTACATCAGCGACAACCATTACACTATCCAATGCTGAATTACTATGTCTAATGTTGACACTTCCAACTAATAGATTGCCATCTAAAGATTGCACTTCTGTATCTCCTTGACATAATTCATTTGTCATCTTATCAACTCCAGCTGTATCTTCACTAGCTTGCTCTGTGTATTCAAATAGGGATGCGCTTTGACGTCTTTCCAATTCACTTCCACCACAATTTTGATTTAGCAAACTAACATCTGTACTGTTTCCAAGATCTCCACTGTGGAACTCCTCAAGAGATCTACTCCCCCAAAACAAAATGCCACCATTCTTCTCTGTTCTCTCGTTTTCCTCGTGTTCAAAAGAAAATTTAATTTCAGCTTTCTCTGCCAAGATATTATTCTTTAACCCACTAGCTCCTGTGTCTATTTCTTTGCTCGAAGACCAACACACGATGGAGTCGCAAGAAGTAACATCAACTGCCAAATGATCTCCGCATTTCTTCAAGGATAGATTAGGCCCAAACTTTATGTCACTATAACACTTGGGACTTTCAACTGAAGGAATCATCCCCGCTGAGCTGGAAAGCACCAACTTCACTTGTGGCTGTTCAACCATTTCATGCACATCAAAACCACCAACTTCGGTCACACCCGGCTCCCGAGTAATAAGGACATTTGATCTATTATGTTTACACCAAAAATCATCACCATTTTCTGGAACATCATTAAGAGCAACCCCAAGACCATATACCCCATGAGATTCTTCAGCAAGTGTGCCTTCCGAAAGCAACGAGTAATCATCCAAAAGGAAACCGTGGTTTAAGACAGAGGCTTGCTCAGTTAGAAGGCAGCAGTTTTGAGGCTTTAGTGGTTCTCCAGATCTTTGGCTATCATCATCAAACTCTATATACTGATCATGGACCTCTGAAGAAGGCAGCTTATTATCACAACATTTAGCTAATAAAGTTGTATCCAAGAAATGCACTTGTACATCTTCCACGTGTAATTTATCATTTGATGGATTAACTTTAGCATCAGATTCACTTGTTGCACTTGCGCATGGAGGACTTTTAGGACTTAACTTTTCACTTCCATTGGTTTCAAGTATACTTATATGGGCATTTGCAACATTCTCGCTCTGGTATTGCTGGGAATCAAAAGAATTTCTTCCCTCGAGCAAAATTCCATCATTACTCATAAGGTTACATGTCTCTCCATAAACAATTTGATCAGTTTCACCAAAAGAAGGATTTATAAGATCAACTTTAGCAGCGGATTCATTTGTTGCACTTTTGCATGGAGGACTTTTAGAACTTAGCTTTTCACTTCCATTGGTTTCAAGTATACTTATATGGGCATTTGCAACATTCTCACTCTGGTATTGCTGGCAATCAAACGAATTTCTTCCCTCAAGCAAAATTCCATCATTACTCATAAGGTTACATGTCTCTCCATAAACAATATGATCAGCTTCACCAAAAGAAGCATTTATACGTTCAGCCTTTTTCCTCGAACATTCATCAACATCGTGTTCACTTGAATTATCATTGTGCGCCATTATACAGTCCAGCTTCATATCTCTAGCACCATAAGCAGACTGAGATTCGAATATGACAGCATGAGTTGCAAGACTGTATGGCTTGTCCTCGATATGCTGGTTCTTGATTGCATCATTCATTCCAGGATCACCTTTTGCCAGCACTACATAATTGCGTTGAGATGCAAAATTGGTATTTTCCAAGTCTTTCGTGTTAGTATCTTTGAGCTGATCAGAAGGTCCAGTCTGCAAAAGCCTATTATCGTCATTCATCTGAAAGTCTGATTCTTTACAAGAACTATTATTTTTATGACCTTCCCCGCACTCTTCAAACCCTTTGTCATCATCAACAATGTTATGCACTTTATTCTTTTTCATCAGCTCATTATTTCCTTCTAACTTCAATTTTCCATTTTCATGGGAAACATGATTACCAACACAGTGAACAGAACATTCTTTACTCGAGCCCGAGACCCCAGCATCTCCACAAGCTGTGTAATTATTCTCTATTTTGGGCATTTCTCCCTGGGCCGCAATTTTACTTGGCTGGGTAGCTTTCCCAAATGAGCTATTTGAAGTAGAAGATTTAGGCTGCAAATTTAATAAAAAGGACCAAAAAGATATTCAACTTTAAACATCCAAGCAAAAAAGGAAGACTGCTTGCATGCATCTGATCCATTTAACATATTAGATGATTCTGTATTGGTACCTTACCTGACGAAAAAATCCCAGTGACGGTGATGGCATCCGCAAACCTGAAGGTTTTGTTGTTGGAATTTCAGATTTCCTATCATGGGAATCTGGTGCACATGATCCAGAAGAACGAAGTACAGCAGCTGGAAACACATCTATAGCTTTCGTAACCAATGTAGTTTGTGGATCGGTGGATGAGCATACTTCTAAAGCCACGCTAGCCTGCTCATTCACAGAGGGGGATGAGAAAGACGACAAATTAAACAAATATCAATTAATATGGGACAGAAAGTAACACAGCATAGTGGTGAAGTGACATGCAATCCCAATGATTTCCAAGGAGGTGTTTCACATAATCCAGAAGTTGAAAGACTTGCTAGAGTCTTGCCATATTTCTTCTAGGAGGTTGACATGATGATTTTGCAGCCATATTTGAAGAATGTGAGCCAGAATTTGCTATTCTTGTGGAACTTCTGGTTTTCATAGAGGAGCCTTGTAACCCGGTACTCTTTTGGAAAATATCTGCTGAAAAAGATAAGTTACAAGCTACATAGAAACAAATCAAAAATTTTATTGCAGGCAAATGCTATTTTGTTAAGAGACTTTGAAAGTTATGAGTTTTAGAAAGACAACTTGCTTAGGCCATCCAATTAATTATTTGGCCCCAGCCACTTTTATCTGATGCAGAAAACCACCTTGATTCAAAAGATGCTAATTACATCAGCAAAAAATACAAAGAGTACCTGCTTGACCAAACTGATTATGCTTTGAGTGGCTTGCACAGAGGACATTGCTCTTACTAGATTTAGGAAGTGAATGAGCACCTGGCCGTGAAACTGGTAATTTGGGCAGCTTCGATTCTTTCATTGCAACTTTGGTTGTGCTTGCATTTGCAGGCCTTTTCAGAGTGCAACAAAGTTAAGGCTTTTTCAATAGATTTATTGCTGACGAACAAATGATAACTGAGACAACACCTTCATGAAAATAAATTAAACACCAGACATACTTCAACGGAAAGGATATGAAGAATAAACCAAGGGTCGTGGACAACCTCCACTTTTAGAACCAGTCCTACTACTCTTTTGGTTTGAAAGCATCTTGGGTGTACCCTGGGAGCATACAAGTGAATGCTATTATCAACGACGAACTATGGTTGTGTTCAAGCTTAAGAAAACTAACAACAGAGATTGGGGTGCATTATCTCGAGGTGATGAAATATGTTTCATCAATAAATTACTAGCATTTCTTTCTTTTAAACTAGTTGCAGGAGAATCTCTAAATAGATTCTCTCCAAGTACCTGCACATCTGCTGAATCACTAGTGCTGCCAGAACTACTAGAACCCTTTCTCCCTTCTTCATGTATTGTTGGCAGCACCTCCCTGCTGGAATTACCAAAGCTTCCAGTGAGAATAGACAATTCCAGGGGATTCAAAACACCTGAAAATAAAATAACTCATAAGTTTTTCCTTGTTCACTTATCAAGCACAATATTGTCATGCGAAAATCGGCACATGCACATGCAACTCAAGAATTTTACTCAAAAGCACCTTCTTCGGTGAAGAAAGCTCTGTCCCATGCTAAGCTTTTCCGTAAATTATATGCTCCACCCCTTTTCTTTCTCTTCATTTGCTGTGGCTCCATGCTCAATTTCTGAACTTCTGATTTGTTTGCATTTATGTTCTCTTTGTTACTGCTACCCGCTGGCGATGAGCACGTAGATTTGTCTACATCCACATTATCCTTCAAGCCCACTGCAATCCACGAATTATGAAGCAAACGTTATATCTTCATTGGGGCAATGAAAAAAATCTTACGTCTCGAGTTGGGGAAATACTGGTTTCCTGTCAAAGAAATAATTTCTGTAGTAATCTAGAAAGTAGTGGACTACTACACGTACACAATTTAATGAGTTAAGAGGTAATGAAATTAACAGCTGATTTTGGGGGGAAAGAACTTTATACAATGAAGCAAAAGTACAAAACTGAAAATCAAAAAAACCATACAGATTAAAAGAATTGATCAAATCATAACACCATTCCAGTAATAAAGTATGGACTATTGAGAGCAGGCACTAGTGCTATGTTTGATCTTAGGTAGTCTTGAGGTTAATGTATTGTTCACTTGTTACGGGCAATCCGAAAAACCGAACATTAGAAGTAATATAGGTTAGTTTCTTCTCACTTTCTTGGCCGAAGTGCACAAATGCGAAAAAATTTAGCTGTTTTCTTCTTGTGCTCTTCCATTTTTTTCTTTCTCAAAGTGTATTAGATCCAACTGAAGAGTGAATGAAATAATTTGAAACAGAAGACAAACCCATAAAAACAAATCAACAAGTTAAATCGCTAACTAAACAGCCAACAAACCCTGATTGGAACGAAGTTACTTGTAATTGTTCTGTCGTTCAGCTCTTATGAACAACCAAACAAAAGAAAATTGATTTTTTGATAATTACCATTTATTTTCTCCTTATTTTCTTAGCCCAAGAGGACAAAAGCCAAAAATTAAGGTGTCTTCCCTTCCTTGCTCTTTGATTTGTTAGCATATCCTATAACCAAGCGAAGAGTATTGAAATCAATGAAACAGAAGGCCAGCTCTTGAAAGAGGAAATCAACAATTCAATCAATCAACTCACATCAACGAAACTCAATCGAAATCGATTGAAGAATTCGTAGAGAATGCAAGAACGAAATCAACCGACTCGCATCAGAAGAAAACTTAAAAACCCAAGAAAAAACAAATTAGAAACACTGACAGATTGGCGAAACGCAAGAACGGTCGGAGTTGCGGTTGGATCCCGGGATCTGAAGAGGCGAGCATGAGAAGTAGCAGTTATCGAGTGTGGGGATCTGTTGCAGAAGAGAGTCGTCTTCTCCGGCAATTTCGATCAGCGAGGGATCCAGTTCCATCCTCTACCTCTTATCTATCTATATATTCTATACAGAGTGAGTGCATCTAAGGTAGATTGGAGGTTTGGAATGGAGATTCGTCAGATGGGTTAACTACTACTAAGAACTTCTCGTTCTGGTTTTCGTTTTCAAAATACAAGCGAGCGGGAAGAGAGAGATGGAGAGAGACGACATCATCACGTGGCTTCGAGTTGCCGTTCTCTCGTTCCTCTCGTAATGTTTTTCTCCGAAATTTCGATTGTTGAAAAATCAGAAAAGAAACTAAAATCAAAATCCTTTCATTTATTTTTACTCTTAGTACACTACTAAAAATTAGGTCAATTATTTCATATGAAAAGAATCGAATTTTGATAATTTTAACTAATAAAAGGGAAAAAATACTATTCAAAAATATTAAATCTTGAAGATAAACAAAAATCAACCTATGACACTAATATGGCTCAAATTTATATGTTTTACACTATAAAAGCCACACCCTTCAATTCGTCACGTCTAACTATGCACCTTTTAGACATCATTTTAATAGGTCGATTGGATGAGAGATTGTTTTTAAGGGGATAAGATAAGAGGGGGTATTATTTTTAAAGGGTTGGCCCACGTTGATGTGATGTTTATAGAGGGGGTAATA
>JABCMJ010023582.1:0-12829 GCA_014822125.1 Arbutus unedo | reverse complement strand
TTATTATGAGTATCTCAAATACTCCACTAGGAATCCTAATTACAACATATAAGAGTCATTAAAAGCAAATAGCAATTGGTTATTCTTAACAACACCACTGTTGCACCATAGAAAAGTGTAAGAGAATCAATTTCCTCATTAATCTCCGTAACCACACGTGATTAAGTTGTCCCATTGAATCTTGATATTAGGATCTCCAATCAACAAGGTTGGCTTTACTCTCATTCCCGTCGATACTTTACAACTGACTCTCTATTTTAACTATCTGGTTAGCAGATATGTAATATTGTCTTTTGATTACATGTCGTCAAATTTTGACAACCTAATTTGAGAGCAGTTATTTAATGGTATAAGTTCTACGACATCAATGTCGGAACTTACCATTACACATCTTACTATGGCTATCGCAATTTACACATATTGCTAGCACAAATTTTCGTCCGCATATGAACATCTTCAAACAATTTAAGTAGTCATTCTGACTCTTCATTTTCCTTATATAGTGCAATAAACTCTTACTAACATCACAGATTGTGTATAGCTGTCTATTTAAAAGATTTTCAACACACAACTACACTTGCTAGTGTGATATCATATCCATTTTATGAATTTTGAATCCTTTATATCAAATATTCAATTAGCATCAATGTACATTTTTAGTACTGCAAGATATCTGGCATAATGTAGTCCATAGTCATGAGTGTATCCCATGTATCACAAGATTTTGACTACCACTTTTCAGTGGCACTCTTCTAAATCTACACGTAATCATGTGTCCAAAAAATAATATAATTCTCAATCTCTTGATCACATACTTGTGAAAATATCAAGTAGCTCAAATTCAATAACAAGAATCCGACATGCACAAGATAATTGATCAACATACAGTTAATGATTTTTTCACATTTTTTGACCCTCTTGGATGTACGTACCAAACTAATAAAAAGGCCATCAGCCCCCACATTCTTGAGTTTTTATTCACTTTTCTTGCATGGTACCCTTACTTTCGAGCTAGATCACATAGCACTATTTCATGCTACCAATGACAGAAGTGTAAAAATATTTTTTCTTTTCGTATGTGTATAAATTTCAAGTCGCACACATTATTAGATCAAACCCAATGTTTTATTGCTTTTATCAACATATTGAAAATAAGTTTGTCAATTTGACTTTCAGGATGACAACAACTTGTCAATCTCTGCTCATTCTAATCAAATAGAGGAGCATGATCCCACAAAATTATTATTGGCACACCAACAGTTGTGGTTGCACCACTAAAGATAATGCCTCATTTAATATTCTCATTAGACTTTATGTATTTTTTCCAAAAAGAAAATGCTACTAGCCCAACACATTAATATTTAATTATGATAATAAATATCATTTTAATGGGCAATTGTACGTTGTAAAAACTTTATATTTTCATTAAGGCACCACCAAAACTATTCTAGGGCTAAACAAAACTACCTCAACCCTAGAACCTTTGGTATAAGCTGAGCCATCCAACTACTACAATAACCAAAGAAACAACAATACCGAAGGCTCTAAAATTCAACGTAGCCTCTGAAACACCACAGCAACATTAACAACAATGGAGGCTCATAATTTCTTTAATGAAATTTATAATATCCTATAAAATTAAATATTCAAATGAACAATGAAGGATCATAATTTATTTAATAATGAACCATACTCACAAACTGACACAAATCAGTTGCATCGATGCCATCATTGATCGTTACCTATTTCAAAACCATACATAATCAACACGAAAAAAACTTCAAAAATAGATCGTTGGTTCTCCAACCCAGTTCACAAAGATGTTGGTTGAAACTAACACAACCCAGTTCGAAAATTAAACAAAATAGAAGTCGAAAATCAGTTCGAAAATCAAAGAGAAACCCCACAAAACCCATATCAAAAATCAGTTCCAAACCAAAAAAAAAGTAAAACGAAGCCCAATCAAAGAAAACCCTATTGCATACCTCAAAGGTGGTGGGAGAACAAACAATTGCAATTGAAGACCAATGGGATGATAGAAGAACAAACAATCTAGATCCGAGAACCCTTGATTAGAGAACCAGAGAGAAGAAGACCTTGTAACTGGAACTCTCTCTCTCTCTCTCATAATTTAGAGAACTGGAGAGCCATGAGGTGTAAAATGAACCAGAGAACCATGTCTCTCTATCTTCCTTAAAGTCAATTCGGGGGCATTTTGGTCCATTTGACAAGGATTCTTAATTAACAACACTCCTTGGTGAGTCTTCAATCCGGAATGTTACTTTTATTTTATTTTATATTAAGTGGGTCCTAAGAGTCTTATTCACACTGATCATTCTATACAAAAGAACTTTGATACCCTTGCATAATACTTAGTTATGGTAGTATTCCGTGAAGTTATACTACATATTCTGCAATGTGAATGTGTTGTAAGTATTTTTAGTGTGTAATATTTTTAGTGTGCAAATTTTACTTACTGTTTTTCATCAATCAGATTCCCTTTTTGTTTAGCATAAACAACAATCACATTTATGACTTAAAAATATTATGTACTAGATTGTACTTTGTAGATTTTGTTTAACACTAAATGAGAATTCTTGTATCCTTCACCGATAATAGAGGTATGCCCTGTTGTTCTTTTTTTGGTAGTAAAATCAAATCTTTGCCAACTAAAAAACACAAAAAGGAACAAATATGAATGGTGCTTCAGTTGCTCAACAACCTAGTTCAGGAGGGAAATCTAAGCGTAATTTTGGGGTCAAGACTCGGTCTAACCCTGGGGGAAATCCAGAGTCTTTTGGGCCTTTTTAGGGCTTTAAAGCCTGAAAGCCCAGCCCAAACTTAAGCGCTCTCTCTCTCCCCCTTTCTCTCTCCCACCGTCGGAACGTAGCCTCACCGTCCGGTGTTCGCATCTCTCTCTCTCTCTCCCTCTCCCTCTCCACATACAACATATATGTGTTCGATCTCTCGTATGGTTGGCTAGCCAAGTTTCCGACACCTCACCGATTTTATTGCTGGTCTTAACCCCCGTAATCATAGCTTAGCCTTTCGTCCAGTCGTAATCTCTCTCTCTCTCTCTCTCTCTCTCTCTCCCCTATTGTGTTTTCTGTATTCATTTTCTCATATGTTCTCAATTTTCATGGTGCTTCTGAAGTTCTGTCTCGTTATAATCTAGGTATTGTTTGGAGTTTAAAAGCTACGGATTCAGAGTGATTTGAAATTCGAAATCTACGACTGGGTATTCTTAATTCAGGTATTCTAGAATCATACTTCATATTTTGTTTCTGGGTATCACGAAATTCAAGCAATTTTAAATTGGGTTTTAAGTTTTTAGTCAATATAAATAATTCCCTGTTTCAATATGCAGAATTAGGTTCTGAAACACAATTAAATCATTTTATCTCATAGGTTAAGGCCAATAGTTATTGCTGATTCCTTAGTGGTCTATTAAAAAAGTATAAATCGTTGCTTTGTCTTCTTTTATGTATATTTTGGAAATCGCATGGTTTTCTTTGTCATTGGAACTTCTTGAAATGAGTTACACGGTTAGAGATGTATGTTAGGTCTGTAAAATTGCTTTTGTATGTATTTGGCCGGGCATAAATGCTGCCGTGCATATGTGTTTGAAATGGCTTTCTCATTGTTTGCAGAATGGGGAGGGTTAAGCTAAAGATAAAGAGGTTAGAGAGCACAAGCAACCGACAAGTAACCTATTCGAAAAGAAGGAATGGCATCTTGAAGAAAGCGAAAGAATTATCGATATTATGTGACATCGACCTGATCCTTTTGATGTTTTCTCCAACTGGGAAGCCAACATTGCTCCGTGGGGAGCGCAGGTATTTTTTGGCCTTCAATTCCGCTGTATTATCTGTTGGATATGATATATGGAAAGCTGAAATTGAATAGCACTTGTTGGATATGTTTTCTGTCATTGTTTCTTATTGATAAGTGGTGTTAGGAATAGATCTTGTTTACTGGTAAGAGTATGAACATCTATTAGTCCTTATCGTGGGTCTGCTCGTTATAAAAGGCGAAAACATCCCCGATTAGTTCTTGACGCAAAAGATGGTCCCATCCCTGTCCTATACAAGTCTAAATAGTTACTGAAATCCTTCACTTTTGGTAAACTTCGAAAAGAACGAGCTTACAGTCCATTCCTCCTTCCCCTACCGCAATCAAGTAAGCTATTTTGGGATGCATTAATTTGGAGTATATTTTCAACGTGCTGCAATGAAAGATGGCGGATCATTGGTCACTTCGTGTAGGTACTTTAATTTGCTGGAGGAATATCTAGTCATACGGATGTTGTGTCGTATATAGTAACGGACTCAACATTCTTCCACCTTGAGTGAAGAATATGTGAATCATGTGGCAGCTATTTTATTCTTGCCACTGCAAACACTAAGTGGGAATTTTCGCTGAACTTTATGTTATGAACTCTGTTGTTTTAATTTGACCATTGGATTTCTTATAAGTCACTTTAATGGGAAGGCCCAAAATTTAAGTGATACGATGGCTATTATTCTTAATTTGGGGGGGTTGAAACAGTAAGGTTGCTATTTGGTCACATAGTGGTCACGGGTTTGAGTAGTGGAAACGCCTTCTCTGCCACCTTCCCTTTTCAGACCCTGCAGAAGCGGGAGTGTCACTGGGTAACCCTTTTTTTTTTTTTTTTGTAGTAAGCAAAACTTAGTGTTGTTGGACTATTGCTAATATGAACTCTAGAAATTTTAGTTTTTTGTCTTGATTGAAACGAAAAACAAAGGTAAGCACGACAACATATATCTTGTCCTAAAATCATATATTTACTTTCTTGTTCAGCAACTTTGAAGAGGTCATTGCAAAATTTTCCCAGTTGACACCACATGAAAGGGAGAAAAGGTCAGGAAAAGATCATGCTGAATTTATGTATATTTTGTCATGTTTTGTTTATTTGGACTGCATTGTCGCTGAATGATTTCATTTGGCTGGAGCAGGAAGCTGGAGAGCCTTGAAGTACGATTAATTCCACCATTCTCTCAAACAATTTCTGTTTCTCCATTCTCTCACTATCTTTTTTTGTTTCTGTTTTTTATGACTAGCACTCATTCAAGCGTATCTTTGCTTTCTATTTGAGTATATAGGCACTGAAGAAAACTTTTAAGAAGGTAGACCATGATGTAAATATACACAAGTTTTTGGGTATAAGGTGGGTGGTAATTATTTTGATGAATCTGTGAGAGCTTAAGTATTTAATCCTTGTGAGAGATTATAATGTTCTTTTGTCTTTTTCCTCGCAGCACTCAATCAGTTGAGGTTAGCCCTTTTCCCTCGCTATAGATGACATATTGCAAGAAAAAACTCGAGTTGTTATTCATCTCTAGAATCCCTATGAAATTCTTTCTTGACACCTTTAATGTAAATTCCTATGTACAGGAATTATCCAATCAAGTAAAGATACTGCAAGCTCAACTTTCAGAACTACATAAGAGGCTAAGGTGCGAATTTGGAGATCTTAGTAATTAAAGTATTGCCTTTCTCTTGTTCTTGTCCACCCTTAACGTGGGAACTCTTTACTTCATTCGTTGTTGGTTCCCCCTTGTTTGTGCCAAAAAATGTACCTTGTTTTACTGAGCCTAACGGATGGATCTTTTGTTTGTCTCTCCACGTGCATGTCTGGGTTGCATGTGTGGCAGGAATGTTAGAGCTTGTCCTATAATAGTTTATTATCACCTCTCAAACTAAGACCAATCAGCTTTGAGTTGAATGCTTCAACAAAGGGCTTAAATGTGAATTGGCCACAATACATAATTCTTTTTATTTTTTATTTTGTGTTGCTTCAGCTATTGGAGTAATCCTGATAAGATTGACAACATTGAACATCTTAGCCAAATGGAAGCCTCACTTAGAGAATCGCTCAACCGAATTCAGATGCAAAAGGTATGGTGTAATAGCATGCATGTTGACAGTTATGGAAAATAAATGCAAATATTTTCATTTTGTGTTTGTTTTTTTCTTTCGTTCACATACAATATTAAACTCAGTGAGTTCCGAAAGGCTAGTTTCTTTTGGAAGTTCCAACTTGTCAAGAAGAGGCACATTTAAAGCACTCAAATTCAGTTTAAAATGTATTGATTTCCTACATTGTCCCTTTATCCCCACGTTTAGTAGTAGTAATAGCCACTTGTAGAGAGAGTTTTGGAAAACTACAAAGGTTATTGCTTTAAATTTTGAACGAGGGCACGAATTTTAGGACATCTCAAATTGGTAAGTTACGAACAAAATGGATGGAAGGAGTCTTATCTTTGTCGACTTGAACCCTTTGTTCTTGCCTTCTTGGTAATCAAAATTTTGAAATTGACAATTTCACATGCTTCGATGGAAAAACGGCTTTGGCCATAAGGTGAGGCCCACCCATATGAGAGTGAGGGAGAAGCATTATATGTGGATTAGTAATTCCCATATATTTATGCATATCATTTAAATGTTACATGTAAATCACTTCAGGGGGTGGTAATTGGGAAATACTAAATTAGTTGGCATATTGTCATTTTAACACTTGAGAAAATCTCAACTTGCATCATTGTACAAAGCACTTGGCAAATTTTTTACATTTTAAATCATAATAATAGTTGATATACCCAACTTAGATACTCCCTTGAATTATCCAATGAATCAGATACTAATATACTTAATCTTCAATCCAATATCACAGGGAAGTTTTGCAAGGCACCCTCTTATGTCCTTAGAATGCACTAGCCAGGTAATGGATGCTTAGCTTGTAGGAAATTGAGTATCTGTAATGTGATGTGGACCAAAGCTAATGTGGACCAATATTGCATCACAGTTCCAGAATGGGATGCATTTACCCCTTATGATGGGTGCAATGCAAGAAACCCAAACACTATCATGGCTTCCGAACGACGAGAATCAACATATGATCTTAAATGGAGAGCCAAACTTTCTGCTTCCAAGGTAAGTGGGGTGTTACCCATAATTTTTTTGATTCAACATCACTGGAATTTCTGACCTCAGTACATTAACATGCATCTCCCTTCATGGGAAAGTCTTCTATTTCATGAGGCTTTGTTTCTTGTATATTTACAGTTTGTTATTTTGGAACCATCGACTTCTTAGGAGAGCATCCACAAGCTAAAATCCTTGTTTCCGTGTCACTGACATAGAATTTCAATGATGTTTCCGTTTTCAGAGATATGGATTCCTCTGGTGATCCTTCACTTCCGACATATTCCAGCTATTTTGGGTCTGGCAAAACAGCAATTGAGAGTACTATGCAAGATAATAATAATACTGGATTGGAAGATACGACTGCATGGTTGAGGCTACAACTCAATGAGCAGTATCCATATGGTCTTGATTTACCGGATGCAAAGAAATTGAAGCCTGATTCAGAGATGAACTTCCAAGGGAATCCCTTGGATTATGAAATTAATAGCAATTTTCAACTGCTAAGGCGTATGTGTGACAATGTTCATCACACTTGGATTCCTCCATCAGAGCCTTTTACCAATTCCATGCTTGATGGCAACCCATTCTCACAGGTTAGCTTTTTTTTTTTCTTTTTTGCAGTTCTTTTTCTAATAGATTTGCTAGATTTTAAATTGGTGACTTAGTTTCTGCCTTGTCTCTTCACTCCTTGAACTGAGTTCAGTTCCCTGATAGTGCAACGTTTTCTTGATGAAGGGTAGTTGAATTTACGGAATACATTCTTACATATGTACCAATTTCGTTCCAGTCCCAAATCCTTCATATATCCTTTAGTGTTTTGAACATTTGATCTAAGATCTCTTTGCTATATTTGTTTTCTTTTTCTTTTGAATTTTCCAATTTGTCAAGGAGATGTAAAATCAAATTTGAGATACTGTCTTTATTATGTACATTTCAGCAAATTAGATGTTCAACCCATGCATGCGTTTCATACTGTTTAGCTTCCTAGGAATCTAGTAAGCTGAATTTGCTTTCCTATTGGTTTCATAACAGATGTCCTCTTGCTTTCTTTGCGTGCAGGGACCAAATTAATTCTGTCGCCCTTTGTACATTTCATTGAGTCACTGAGAATGGTACCTGCAAAACTCAAGTTGCACCACTGCGTTGCTTCGAACTTAGAGCTACTGATGATGCCCAGTTTAATTTTGCATCATTGCCAGGCGGACCAAACTCAATTTTGCATTAATTCAGGATAAAGTATGTGATGTAACCCAAGATTGAGCATGGTTTTGTGAGCTGTATAGTATCAGATATGAATCATACAGGGTTGTAAGTTGGTCCATAAATTTATTCTGTCTTTTGCTTGCTCAAGAAAGTTTCTTGTATTTGGTAACCCGGCTGTAAATGAAAACTCTATACCAGATAAATGAAACCAGTTTCATACAATATTCAGTTTCCGTGTTTGGATGCACATCGTGTTTCTTGAATTCCTGTTTACTGGTTGTTTGTTGGTTGGGAACACAAATTCTGATTTGTTTAAGTATAGATAGAAAATACTAGCAAACACGCGACAACATGTTAATGCCATCTTAGTAGTCCCCTGTACATTGAACATCAATTGTTTACAATGAAGCCCAAAACAAACTCAAAAACCCATTACACTCATGATGACAGAACCAGAACTTCGTTTTTTGTTTTCTCAATCGATTTATTTTCCCCCAAGTGTTTGAACAATTGTGTTGTGCCATGGATCAGACAGATGCTGCAACAGGTTGTCGAATGGCCCTTTTCCAGTCACATTGTGTTGAACCAAAAATCCCAAGAATGCCAACATAGCCAATCGCCCTGCACAATGATTCACACAACATTTATTAGCCCGCATCGTCACTCAATTTCGAAAAGGTAATTGTTTTGTGCGATGTGCAATAGTCTTCAACTTTTCAAATTTGGGAACTGAAAATAATTTCAAATCTAAAGAGTGTCACTCATGTTATTAAGTAAAGATTCTCTGTATGTAATTTTACCGTTAGCGAGCTCCTTCTCCTTGGCTTCTTGAGTTGGAGCAAAGTTCAGTGGATTGAAAATGCCACCAGGGTAGCCGACCTCATTGGGAGGCAAACTATAGCTCTTGAAAATGGGGTCTTGGTTTACACTTCCTGGGTATTTGATATCTTGCCACCGTCTGATCTCGACGTAGTGGAACAAAATGAATTCAATCACGAACAGGGTCGACGATGATGCAAAGTACTCGCCTTTTCCTGCATCGTACCATTTAGGAACATTGATAATTCCGATCTGGGTAAAAACTTCCGGCAGTAGCATTCCTGCAACACCTAACATGGCCCACCGGCTGTTGACGAGCTCGGCTTGGACGAACCATTTCAAGTTTTCGGGGTCCTCTGCTAGGGCTAGTGGATCAAACCCATTGTCACCTGGTAGACTGGATCACAACAAACAATACAAGTCAGTCGGTGTATTTTACTTGGATGATTTCAAAAGTTGTGCAAGTTACTCTGATCCCGTACTAGAAATAATCTAAGTATTTTTCTTTCTTAGAGAGAGACCCTTTGATTATGGGAACAAAGAAAAGCATAAACCCGGAGGGGAATAAAATTATTAGCGTCAATCGTGAGTCGTAACAAGAATTACCTGCCATTGAGGTAGGCCGGTGAGGGCAAACCCGGTAACCACTCTCCTTTCTTGGCTTTAACTTTGAACGACCTAGAAGATGAAGACGACGTGGCACGTTTAATGGAGATTTGTCGGTTTAGCTTACCGGATGAACCCGTAAGGAACCTCGATCTTAAGGCGGATGGCCGGAAAACAGCACTAGATGCATGGGCGGTGATGGCGGCCATATTTTCCGGCCTGGCTTTTGCTGGTGGAGAAAGTACTTTCTTTGGCTTTGAAGAATAGTGTGATGGCTTTAAACACAAAATGAATGTTTTGTGTTATATGGTTGATGTATGTTGGCATACTTGTGGACTGGGTTCGTTGTGGGATTGTGATGGTTGGTTTGGTAGATCTTGGGAATCCAACGGCTGTGATATTGTTTGTGAATTTGATATTAGCCAATGGAGCTAGTTTTCCTTATCCTTATCCAGCTGCCATATCCACAAATCTATTTCTTTGCTGCTGTTGGGTATGAAATGATGTTGTGGGTCCTAGTTATTGCCACGTAGGAAGATCCTGCCATGTGGAATCCTTGCTGTCCAATTACTGCATGACAAATGGTTGGCTCAGACAGAACCTAAAGCAACGCATATCTAATTGTCAATTATTCATGAAATGATGAAATCTAGGTCAAGTACCATACACACATTAAAGATTATGTGCGTTCGGTGAGTGTTTTTCAAACGATTTTTGAAAAAAAAATTCTGAGATGTTATTTGGTATAAGTATTTTGGAAAAAATTTAGGATTTAAATTTTTTCGGTATTTTCGAAGTGTCTCTTTCTCTCTCTTCTTTTATAGAGAGATGAAGTTATTTAAGAAAAAAAATAAAATATTTCGGAAACTTTTTCCACAAACTTGTTTAGGAATTTTTTTTCTAAACAAGCAAACGAATACACCCTTAAACTATCATGATGGGTTTATCACATGAAAAAAATGAAAACTCGAGAGAAGAACTACTGTATATATTTACTATGCATACTATTCTCTACTTATTATTATTTAATTATGATAATTATATTATTAATTACAAGAATGTCATCCATCAATTTTTATTAATTATATACTTTATCATCCAAATTGCTTATAATTTATTCACCCTCTATAATAAATCTATCATTCTACCAACGAGACTCTTTGTAAAGACTTTGCTAAGTATATTTAGAGAGAATTTAAAATTAGTATAATAGGCGAGCTGGATTTCTTCCTTAGACTTGAAATTTAACATTCAAAGGAAAGAACAAGCAAAGTACAAGAAATAACTTTGGAAGAAATTCAAGATGGAGGATTATAATATTATGAAGACTCCAATGACTCCCATCACAAAACTTGACAAAGATGAAAATAGCAAATCAAAGGGTAATAAACTATATCGAGATATGATAGGTTCGTTGTTTTATCTTGTTATAGTTAATATAATGTTTAGCTTATGCTTATGTGCTCATTTTTAATGTAGTCCAAAGGAGTCACATTTCCTAGCTGTTAAACATGTCTTTAGATATGTCACTGAAACTTCTACATTGGTGTTAATATATTATAAGGGACATCTTTTGACTCAGTTAATTTCTATGCAGGTGGTAAAACTAATCATAAGAGTATTAACAAAACTTGTTGGTTTCTAAGGTATTCCTTAATATCTTGGTGTAACAAGAAGCAAAACTCTGTGGTTATATCTATTTTCTTATTATATCTATCAAATATTTTTTATAATTTTGATAGCTAACAAATCGCGCCGTGATAATAAGCTACTTATAGCATTAGTGACACAAGTCTCAAGAATTGACTTGCACTTTGTACTTCTAGTTATTTCAATTATATACATCTTAATTGACCTTCTGATAATAAGATAATTGTACTAGTGAATATAACAGACCTACTTATAGCATAAGCTACTTATAGCAAAAGCAGGGCAAGGCAGTGTATGTTCCGTCCCGGCTAAGATATCGGCTGGTCCAAGCCGTTGCAGTCAGGTTTTGGCTGTATATCGGATCTTGGCTGAGGCAGCAACTTTTTTTTTTTTTAAATTTCGTTGGGTATTTTCAAACCATAGAAAATTGAAGGTCTTAAACCATAATTAGGGCATTAAAATTGAAGGTCTCAGAAGTTCATAACGAAAAAAGACTTCTCTGATCTCTCTTCTACTGTTTGGCTGCCTGTCGTTCAGATCTCTGTCTGCTTCAAAATCTGGAGTACCCTTCAATATTTTTTGTTATGTTGGCAAATACATGAATAGCCTGTTTGTTGGCTAATTTTTTAACACTTGTTGGCTGATTTGGTGTCCTTCTTCAAATTAATTTTACAATTCGCAATCCGCAGCCAACAAACCAAATCAAGAGCTTGCAAAGAGCGAGAGGGATGGAGAGCAGAAGGGTACCCCAGATTCTGAAACAAACAGAGATCTGAACGACAGGCAGCCAAACAAATGACAAATGTCTATCGTTGAACAAATTTGTGAGCAGGCTTAAGCCCATCTAACCGGGCTAATACCTTGAGACAGAGAAATAAATAGACTTGAAAACATGAGAGGGGATAGCTACCACAAAAATCAAAAGAACCAGGTGACTAAAAGACGTACCTACGCTTGGGCTCGTAGGGGCCATGGTCCATCCCCACTTGTGTTGATTAAGCCAGACTTTACGTTCCTGCCTAGCGATGTGGGCATCGTACTAAAACAGTTGGCCTCAAAAAGCTATGGTGGCCCAATTGAATGCTAGACATCAAAATAAATCAAAGTTATCAATCTCGTACCGATTTTATTATTAATACGGTACGTACCGGTGTCGATATGTACTGGCGTACCATATCAAATTTATCGCTAAAAAATAATATTTGAAAAATAAAAGAAACCCACAATTCACAGTTAACAATCAACCAGTGTTAATTAAGTTTCATATCTTTAGCTTATACTTCTTGGAGGTATTAACACTTGTTGGCTGATTTGTAAACGGATCTCTGTTTGCTCCATCCCTCCCTCCCTCCACTCTCTTCCAAACTCCTAGTATGTAGGCTTAACCCACAATAACAAGTACAATCCAAACCATTGAACTCACAAATAGGATTAATAAGTCTGCAAAAAATCATTTGGTTCAGCAAAAATAGCACGTAACGATTCATCAACGATTGAAGTTTAAAATAAATTCTGCATTCTTTTTTTAATAATAAAATGCAACTTGTTCACATGTCTATGAATATCCGGTGGAACTATATATTACTTTCACAAACACATTTTA
>JABCMJ010023577.1:0-11990 GCA_014822125.1 Arbutus unedo | reverse complement strand
ATAGGGATCATCGAAGACGAATCTCCTCACCTCAACTAGAAATTTTCTCCCATATTAAGGAGTCCAATGTGATGAAAGTCGCCCCGTGGCCAAGTAATTGGCAATATCAGAATACCACAGGCAACTTGTGACTACAAAGAGTTGTTCATCAGGAAAGGAATCAAGAATAGACAGATTAGTAGTATGGTCCTCAAAATCAAGGCGTGACAAGTGATCAACCACAACATTCTCAACCCCTTTTTTAATCTTTGATGGTCAAGTCAAACTCTTGCAAGAAAAGTATCCACCAGATGAGACGCACTTTGGCGTCTTGATTAGTAAGCAGATATTTGATAGCAACATGGTTGGTGTAGACTATGATAAGCGATCTGATGGGATAGGATCAAAACTTGTCCAAAGAAAAGACAACCGCCAACAACTCTTTCTCGGTAGTCGTATAATTCATTTGAGCATCATTCAATATTTTGCTCACATAAAATATGAGGAACTTTATTCCGCCGTTAGCCAAGTACAGCGGCTATAGCAAAATTGCGAGCATCACACATGAGTTCAAAGTGCAAATTCCAATCAGGTGACTGCATGATTGGAGGGGTAGTGAGACTGATTTTAAGTTTTGAAAATACCTCATCGCAATCTCGTGTCCACTCAAAAGGAGTGTCCTTCGTAAGCAATCGACACAATGGTCGAGATATGGAGCTGAAATTCTGAATGAACCGCCTATAGAAACCAGCGTGGCCAAGGAAAGAACGGATATCCTTGACGCACTTAGGGGTAGGTAGCTTCGAGATGAGCTCAATTTTTGATTTATCCACCTCAATCCCCTTGGAAGAAACGATGTGACCGAGGACAATACCGTGAGTGACCATAAACTGGTGCTTTTTCAAATTAAGCACAAGATTTTTCTCCTCACATCGTATTAGAACCCTCTCGAGATTCTTCAAATTAGACTCAAAGGAGTCCCCAAACATAGAAAAGTCATCCATGAATACATCCACAATTTTCTCAATCATGTCACTGAAGATGCCTATAATGCACAGTGAGAAGGCGCCAGAGGCATTGCAAAGCCCGAAGGGCATGCAACAGTACGCAAATGCGCCAAATGGACATGTGAACATTGTATTTTCTTGGTCTTCTAGAGAAAGCTCAATCTGATTATAACCTGAACACCCGTTGAGGAAACAGTAGAAAGAATGACCAGCCAACCTTTTTGGCATTTGATCAATAAATGGATGAAGGAAGTGGTCTTTTTGGGTAGAAATGTTAAGTTTCCTATAATCAATGCACACGCTTCAACTAATGACCACTCGAGTAGGGATCAACTCCCCACTTTCGTTGGGAACATCAGTGAGGCCAGACTTTTTTCGGAACAACCTGAATGGAGCTGACCCATTTACTATCAGCAATCAGATAGATAATGCCCACATCAAGTAATTTGAGAACTTCATCTTGCACCACATCTCTCATGATTGGATTTAAACGTCACTGAGGTTGGTGAGATGGCTTGACATCATCCTCGAGATATATGCGGTGAGTACATAGTAGGGGACTGATCCCATGAATGTCAACAATGGTCCACCCTAAAGCAGTTTTGTGGGCCCTCAGAATTTTTAGCAATGCAACTTCTTGGTGTTTTCAAGAATGGATGAGATCACCACAGGAAAAGTTTTAGATTCACCTAAGAAGACATACTTCAAAGTTGAAGGTAGATTTTTGAGATCAAACTTTGATGGTTTAACAGTAGATGGTAGAGTTTGATCTTTCATCGGTGGGATTTCTTCAAATGTGGGCACCCACTTGTTGGTGCCCATAACTTCTTCCTCATTCTGGATGGTATAAAGATACTCCACTTTGGAAGAGTCAAGAAATGTGGCATCTTCCCGAGTAAGAACAACTTTAAGAGGATCGGAGAAGTAATGATGATCCACATGTTCTTGGACGACTATATCAATAAGACTCACATCATGGATGTCATCATCATCTTCCATATGATTTTCAACATTAAAAATGTTCAACTCCAGTTTCATGTTGCTAAAAGTCATGTTGAGCAACCCATTCCAGAAATGAATAATGGCTCAAAAGTGGCCAAGAAAGGCTTGTCAAGTATAATCGATGTTTGCACCTGTAGGTTTGATATAGGACAAGTATCCAGTACTAAAAAATCAACAGGATAGACAAAAGTGTCTACCTGTACCAAGACATCCTCAACCACTGCGCTTGGAATCCAAACACTCCTATTAGCTAACTAGAGGGTCACTGAAGTAGATTTCATATCTCCCAAACCGAACTGCTCATACACAGAGTATGGTAGTAAATTCACACTCACTCCGAGATCGAGTAAGGCCTTCTCTATAACTTTTGCCCCAATTTGTATTGAAATAATAGGACAACTAAGTTCCTTGTATTTGCGTGGAATGGGAGTCTGAATAGTGGAGCTAACCTGCTGAGTAAGAAATAATTTCTTTTGCACATTATGTTTACATTTATGAGTGCAAAAATCTTTCAAAATTTTTGCATAAGAAGGTATCTGTTTAGTAGCATTGAGTAGGGGAATATTAACCTTGACTTGTTTAAACAATTCATATATTTCAGCATTGTGAATGGCTTTGGGTTCAGCCCGCAGTCTATGAGCGAAAGGTGCTAGAACAGGACAAGTGGAGACAACAACGTATCCCATAGGGGTGCTCACGGGTAGTGGTGTAGAAATACTAGGAGGGTCCCCTGAACTGGAAGTAGAAGTGGGGACAAGAGGAGAAATAGTCTTATTGACTTCCTTCCCACTACTCAAAATTGTAATGGACTTGGCTTGCTTGAGATTGTAAGGTGCTGAGCTACTCACAAAATGTTGACCCTGGGAAATTGCCTATGGTTGGGCAGGGAATGTGCCCTTCTCTTGATGTGAAGCTCCCAAGGTAGTGGTGATTTTAGCCATTTGAGAACGGATGTCTCTGATAGCTTGTGTAGTCTACTCATTTATGTTTGCTTGGCCTTCCATAAATTTTGACAACAGGTCCTCAAGATTCTGCTTTAGAGGCGGTTGGTAAGCATTGGGACCCATAAAAGCTCCCTGGGAAGCATAAGGCTGAGGAGCATTGGGCGGATACCAATGTGGTCCTTACCCTTGTGGTGTAGAAAAACTCTGATTTGGGCCAGGAAATTGATTTTAAAAATTTGGTGGCCCTTTGTGTTGAAAATTCTAGTGGAAGCAGTGGGCCCAATCGGCTCGTTATTTCTCCAGCTGAAGTTTGGGCGGTTCCTCCACCCTGGATCATAGGCAACATTATTCAGCTTTGGCCCCTGATTGCAGGCATTTACTTCAGTAGAATCATGACCATACACACACACACCTCGTTCTACCGAGAAACAGAAGAGACCTTGCTGACTTTATTGATTTATAGTTTATCCACAACACAGATCAAGCTTTTTATTCTAATCATCTTCTTCTCTCAGTTGATACTTACCAGGAGTGAGTTGGGCAACAGAAGTCTGCTTGTACGTACGATCATGTGGATTAGCGTAATCCCATGTTTTATTGGTTGCTGCCAAACTATCCAAATAATCTAATGTGTTCGCTGGTTGTTTATTGAGAAATTTCGCATTACACATCATATTAATAAACTGACGATTGCATGCAAAGATATTTTCATAAAAGAAAGCAACCAACTGCGAGTCATCATAGCTGTGATGTGGAATGATCAACAGATACTCCTTATATCTTTCCCAACATTCACAAAACGTCTCGTTGGGTCTTTTAGAAAAATTTTGATTTTGTTTCTTTAAAGCTGTAGTTCGATGCATAGGAAATAATCGTTTCAAGAATTCGGCTTGCATGGCAGCTAATCTGGCACATAAATAGACTTTAAAGTACTAAGTCAACTTTTGGCTTTATGTTTCAATGAAGAAGGAAAAAGTCTCATTCTAGCCATCTCGATTTGTGTTGTGCTGTTAGTAAAAGTACTAACCATCTCTTCAAAGTCACGGATGTGGTAATAAGGATTCTTTGATTCCATTCCGTGAAAAGTGGGAATCATCGAAAACATGTTCGGCTTAACATGGAAAGTATTGTTATTAAGAAGTCCGTCTAGTAGATCATAATAAGAAGGTGCGGTAGTGCGAGTCGGGTGTAAATACTCTCGCATGGTTTGTGGTGGTGCTTGAACATTGTTGGCAGTCATCGCGTTATTGGAGAGGTTTTCTATTCTAACCAGTCGATTCGTGTGATCACGAGTGTAAACACTCATACACAAAAAATACTCCACAGTATAGATATATAAAAATAAAAGAAAAATTATACAACTACAAGTTATGTATCTTGCCTTTGCTGTTCTCCAGCAACGACGCAAAAAATATGATTGAAAGGCAAAAGGGCGTCGCTAATACGTAGGCCAAATAAGTATTTAATTATGAAACTGATCTTTGCCTCAAGAGAATAGAAAATTAGCATAGTAGGCGAGACAGAGTATCGATACACGAAGAATAGCAGGAAGGTGAATTACCAAACTTGAAGTTGTAGCGCTTCAGACGCTAACCCTTGATTTGATGTTTAAGATCTAAAAATTGCAATTGAACTGAAAAAGAAAACTAGTGGATTAAGAAAGTGGGCCAAATTCGTAGAATCCTTCTATCCTAGATTTTAGGTGATAACATCTTCTTCTTGTATAACTCAATCGAATATTCAAGCCAGAGAATCTCAATCGGAAGATCATTCGATGAAAAATAATTTCATTCAAAAGATGTATTCAGAACTAATTCTCGTTCAATAATAATAATAATTCAAATCATAGGAGGAAATCAATCCAAGTATCAATCACACCAAATTAATGGCAACGATTGATCAAGAGTTTAACACTCTGTGTTTGGTTCAAAAATCGAGAAATCGAATCAATTTGAATGAGCAGTGAAAAATATGAGAAGATGTTAAAACCATGGATCATGTGATAAAATTCATCATTGGATATTGCTCAGAGAATTTGGACTACCATATTATAGACAAAAATTAAATAATAAATTAAAAATATCATACCAAATTTTTACAAATGAAATGAACCTCCAACAATCTTATCGAAAAACTTGAATGGAAAGCTTGAGTTAATTGAATAAAACATGGAATAGAAAAGTATTAAATTGCTGGAAGAACATTAAATCTAATAGAAAGTTATTGCTAAGAATTGAATGATTTGATCTAAGTCTCCTAGGTCCTTAAAAAAATGTAACCTAGGAGAAAAATAAGAAAAAGTTTCCTAATTCTAAAAGAAAAATAATTACAAAATTAAAATAGAAAAAATAAAAAGAAATAAAAACTATGCTGGCATGTGCAAGTCTGACTGGTCACGGCGACTGGTCACATGCAATGACTAAAATTCTTTGCATCATAGCCTTACCAATCACGGCTCATGCGTGACTGGTCACCCAAAGCTTCTGACATTTTTGTTGATTTGGCCTGACTGGTCACGATTTTGGCTTTAATGCACGTGACTGGTCACCCTCCCTTCTACCTATGCGTGGCTGGTCACCACCTTTTATTGTTGACTTTTCTTCAATTTTGACCAATCACACTAATTCCTCTTTAATGTCTTGACTTCTTCAACTTTCTTCAAGTTTTGCATTACCCTCGACCTTGTCGCTCCTTCTAATTGCATTTCATCCTCCTCGGGAGTCAAGACTTCTTCTGTCCATTGGAATATCAAAATTTCATCATCAACATCTTTTTTATCATATAAAATATGCAATTTGACAGAAACTACTTGGCGCACATTAGTCAATAAAATTGACGTTTAAGTATTGAACGTATGCCTAATAAGAACATGTTGAGCCATTATACAAGGTGTATTACGACCTTAACAAGTTGTGCCACCACATAGAGCAAACGGTAAGGGCAAAGTAGGTGCAACAACTAAGGCACCAAGAGTAGTAAATGGTGATGACCTGGCTAGAGTCATGGCCTAGTTTAGATTAACCAAAATGTTACTACACATCAACCAAGCAACGAGAATAGGGCGATGACTACCCTGCGAGAGTTCCATCAAATGAAACCCCCAGAGTTTATTGGCAATACAAACCTTTTTATGGCAGACAACTGGGTTGAGCACGTGGAGAAGACCTTGGATACCCTTCAGATCACGAAAGACGATTTGAGTTTCTTTAGCGGTGCATTGGTTTATAGGTGAGGTGGCCCAATAGTGCAAAACCATTAAGGCTGCATATGAAGTAGCAAAGCTGACTTGGGATGCATTTAAGGAGATTTTCCTTGACCACTATTTTCCCAAGATGATGAAGGACCTGCTCAGACGTGAGTTTTATAAGTTGAAGCAATGGGATATGATAGTGGTGGAATATCAAAATAAGTTCATTTCGTTGTCCTGCTTTGCAATTGAGATTGCAGGTGATGAGAATTTGAAATGCAAGTGGTTTGAGAAGGGTCTCAAACCTACTATTCGAGAGAAAGTAATACAGTTGAATATACATGATTATAGATGCGGATGTGAAAGAGAAGGTAAAAGTTATGCCTAAGCTCGTGTTAGCCGGAACAAGATATGATGATTATGGCTAGTGTCTTGTTTGACATGGGTGCATCGCACTCTTTTATAGCATCGAGTATTGCATCTGTTTTGGGTTTGGAAGTCGAGCCTCTTTAGTCTATTTTGTATGTGGAGAGACCAGTTGGAGGTAAGGTCACCCTAGATAGAGTTTGTTGGTCATGAGATGTTGTTATCGCCGATCATAGCTAACTCTTTGGTTTGATTTTGTTAGACATGGCAGGTTTTGATGTCATTCTGGGCATGAATTGGTTGGGCTTCTATGGAGCCCCTATCGATTGTCACCGGGGTAGAGTGACTGTTTGTGCTCTTAATGGAGCTAGTTTTTATTTTTGGGGATACCAAGGAGGAGTTCATTCTATTATTCACGGGTTGTGAGATTGCGAGGACTTCAGTCAACTCTTCGCTATTACTTGGGCTGATGAAGGTAGTCGATGTCAGGATGACTTACTGGTAGTGGTATATGATTTTCTGGATGCTTTCCCTTAAGATATCACAGGCTTACCTCGTCAACGAGAAGTAGAGTTTTCCATTGATCTTGTGCCTTGAGTTTTACGTCTCTCTATGGCACCTTATTGGTTTGCTTCTGTTGAACTGAAGGAACTAAAAGTGCAACTTGCAAGAATTGTTGAATAAGGGTTTTATCCAACCTAGCACATTGCTTTGGGGTGCTCCGACTTTGTTTGCTAAGAATAAGGATAACTAAATAGTCTATAACCCCGGCATAGAGGTGCAAGTGCTAATTTTTCTAAGTATGATGTTTACTTTGTAAAATAGAAAAGGCGACAGACTAAAACAAAAATACTTTGAATGTCGTGATTATACCTTGTCTAGATTCACATATGATGATTACAAAGAGATGAGAAAGACGCAAGGAAATCTAAATAGAACCATTATCCGACACAACAATGAGTTTTAAAATCCTGCTATTTCGGACTATGCTAATACTACAGATCATTTGTATCTTTCTATGAAATAATAGAAGCCTACCTATGCTTTCTCGAGTAGAGCTTTCTCTCGAAAATCCTAATTCTACGCCTAATTCTAGTTTCTTTCCTGCTATGGTAACTCCAAAACTAGAGAGTTAGGACCTACCAAAAGTGGAAAGTTTCTAGAAGAAGAGGTTTCCCCGGAATAGAATCGTACTAAAATGGAAAAACGGAAAGCTGTGTTTATAGGCCAACCTAGGTGTAATAATGTGCCCAAACAAGCCGAAATAATAAATGCGCCAAAAATGGCGTAACAATAAGTGTTTTAGGTTTTGCACAGTTAGAATGACACGTAAATTGATACAAAATGCACTGAAATGTCCCAAACACATTCCTAGACTAAGAAAAAACTCTGATTTTCAGAATGAATCCTGAATATAGCTAACAGATTTGTATCATCACAAGGATCAATAATATGAGGTCTTCGGGGCTCGAACATGTTAACTCATGAAACGTGTCATGGGCTAATATTTTGGACAACCGTAAAGGGTCAACGTCACTCGATTGCATCACAATCACTATCAATGAACTCGTATCGTTGTGGTGATCAATGGATGCAGTTAAAATGATAGAAGGGCAAAATCATTTTTTTGTATTCAAAATTTTCTTGGGCCTCTTGGAATTACCCGATTGAAGATGTGCTAACATTCTGGCACACATCATAGAGGCTTACTAGGTTAATTGTATGAATATGCAAAGCTCGTTCTTGATGATTTACCTATCTAGGGGAAAATGGTCTTTTACACCAGGACATTGTCGAACCACTTGAGGTTGTCCAATTGAATCTTAAACCGTGCTAATGGGCCTATGAAGTTCTTGAAAGTATCTTTTATGAAGTACGTCAATCTTCAGATCATTCTATGTGTCCTTTGCCTGATTAGGACCAACATGGTCCTTTCGACCCAAACTTCGCTGAGTCGATTGTGGTTGCTTGATTATGTCCCAATACATTCCAAGGTATTTAATAATGGATGAAAATATCACAGATGGACTATGCTGGCCTTTGGGTTGCTCCTTTCGTCCTTCACCTGTTTAGTGGTAAAATGATATTTTGGTGCATGACTCCCACCAAGCCCTTTTCAATGACGTGTTTTGAGATATTTTGAGCGATGGGGAAAAATATGGTATCAATAGTCTTAGAGGATCATTGCTTCATAGTAATGCTGAATGTGGTCATGGGGGTCTCTAACGCTATCGTAGGGCGCAATGGTGAGCATTTTGAATTTGGGGGGGATTGGCACCCTTATGACATGCCTAGAGAAAGGAGTTTGTTCCCCCTCATCCATGGACTCACTCTACCCCTAGACTTTCTTCGAGTGTGATTTTCTGCGCTGCCTTATTTCCTCCTTCTCGGGTTGTTCTGGTGGCTCGAAACTCCCTCTATCTTTGATATACCAATAAGTGACTTTTTGCTTGTGGTTGGTGATCTTTTCCCGCTCAACTAATTTGTGCCCCCAAGACTCCAGTGTGGGCAAGCATCGTCTCAGCCCTTCTTCGTCATGTTTGTTTTGGGAAAATCCCCGAGCTCGTTCTTCTTCTGGCACCCTTTTATGCCCTATCTTTGCCTTCCCCTTTTCACGTTGGGAAGCTATTTTGGCTTCTTCTACCTTCTTCCTAAGACACTGGAGCTTTTTGTCTTGCTTGTCTAGGTGCACTAGCAATATTTAGTTGACTTTGACTGACTCTATTGATGCCAAGATGTCGACATTTGCAACATAAAAAAGACGAACACCGTTTGTTTCCCCATTTAGCACCTCTTTTGCCCTTTGTTGACACAGGTTCCTGCATTGCTCAACTGGGTAAAAACATGTTGTACGATCTCATCCATGAAAACTCTCATATTTCAAGCTCTCACTGTGGGGTGATATTTCATAAGACTCCCCCATGAGTTCTGCTGGAGCTGGAAAAGGAGTTGGCCAGAATTTGTCCCACCTTCTTCTTGATCTGGGAGCACTAGCTACACCAGGGAACAACTAGTCAGATTCACTCTGATTAATAGCCAAAATGCCCTATGATAGTTAAGTACCAAAATGAGGGATAGCTAGTAGAGCTGAATTTCTTCCGAATGCAATGATATGGAAGAAAATTGATGAGTATTCCTAGTGATCGGTCCCTTTTCCAATGGTCTTCTTCCCTATTTATCAGGATGAGTTGAGTATTGTGTTGTACATACTCGAGTGCATTCCCTGCATAGGCCATCCATGTTTGTGGGTTAATTTGATGTGTCATAAGACTGGCATGATGGGACCGACTTGGCAAAGTCGACCGTAACAGTGACGACTCGACCATATGTTGTTTGATCTTGGGTCAGCTATTCAACATTAGCTTGTGGAAAACCGGCAAGTATATATGGCGAGTGAGCAGTCTATCGTACTGTCTAAGCATGAGTTATTTGAGAGAGCTCGGACTTATCTGTTGACCACAAGTTTGACCTTGTCTCCATAGAAGGATAAACCAATCTGCCTTTCCCTCCTTCAAATTTGAATTTGAAATAGGCTAATTACAAAAATAACTTACTCTTGTTCTTCAACTGCCTTCAGTTTTCGTCTAAATTCATATGAAAACTTTCATGCACAAACTGCTACTCCTTCTTTGTAGCATCCAGTTTAAACCGTTCTTTTACCTTTTTTCCAAAAACTAAGACAATTGACATGTGTTTTTACGACATACCCAAGACTCCTTAACTATCTGGATTTTTGGTGCTACCAAATCATCATCATTTATAGGGCTTGCATGATTTGAGGCATGTACAAACAAATTTCTTAATCGTTTGGGTTCTTTAGTGTTGCCACGTCATCAATATCGACAAATGTCAAAATATGGTGTAAACACATTGGTAAAATGCCTATAGGTGTTTTGTTATGACTTGGCTCAAGACCCATTTTATCACTACAAAGGTAATGAAAAGTAGTAGGAATATAAGCAAAGCAATTTCAAGAATCATGGAGTCTTTGATGTGAAATTAAGGTTGCAAGCATTCCACGTGTTCGATAATGTTTGTTGTTTTGCCAATCTTTAATTTCCGAATCACTTTATTGAACGTGTCTTAATGTATACAAGTTCAAACAATTGTTGCATGGAGCAAGAGGAGAAGGAAAATATTTCTTTTTGTGACTTCTATAGATTCTAGTTACATGATAGGCTAAATTTTCAAATAGGATTAAGAATGAATTCCATTAACTACTGTCATGTTGAACTTAAGAGATTTGACTTGACCTAAAACTATGGTTGATAAATAATTAACTTGTTCTCATTTGAAATCAATGGACTAGGATGGCATTTTGGATATGATTTTCATCATGTTTTTTCTCATGATTTTAGATTGTCTTCATCAAGTGCTGGCTCCGATATTTGGGTGGTTCAAGTTCGACATTAACTTGGTTACCCATTTAGTATTAATAATAATTTTTTCGGTGAATTTTTACTGTTTTTCTATATTTATTGAAACAAAAAATTGTTGCCTTGCGCGGGGTTTTGCTTGAGCCCAGGGGCTTGCGGGGCTTAACCCGGGGATGTGTAGCGCTCCGATTTCTTGTAGCGCCCCTATTTCTCAAAATATTAAATAATTCATTTTCAAAATCTTATTTGAATATAAGATAAGATTTAAATCAAATACCGACAATCATTTATTAATAAAAGTTAAATCCAAGTTTAAGATTGCATAGTTCAAAAGGACCAAATTACCCCTCGGAGTTTACATTTATTTCATAGCTTTAGATAAAGAAATATCAAAGCTAAAACTAAGGGTACAACATCCAGGTGAATAACTCATGTCCATCGACGCCCGGCACTTCCTGGGCAGGCTGCTCCTCTGTTTGCTCAACTCCATCTAGTGTAAAATACCAGGGGTAGAGAAATTGCATCGATAAGTAATGAAACTCAGTAAATAAAGTTACCCGAAGAATCAAACCCACAGGTGATACATCATGTAACAGATATGAACTCTAAATAGTTGAGACACTAAGCAAACACTAAAGCATAATAAAATGTAACGAACGAAAACACAAACACCTTGATATGTTTTATTAAGTCCTTTTGTGTTTCTAGGTGTTAGGATTTTATACTAAAAGTCATGACTTTATGTAATGAATTAATATTTGTTTGAATTATTTAAACAATTATTTCATTTCTTGATGAGAATCTTTATGGGCAAATATTTGCATTATGTCTTATCATATTGTGCATGAGTATGGTTCTTGTAGAATATAAATTTTTGGTTCACGGTCTTAGGTGGAATTGGACACACCACCAGTAGGACTGTAACACAGTGTTTCAGTAGGTCTGTCTTGACTACGAAAAATTGTATAGTTTTAACTCACTGTGTTAGTACACTTTGTGTGTATTGGACATGACCACTTTGAGGTAATTGTATTTATACTGACAATATAATACAATTTACACCTCATGGTTATTATGTGTGCTTGTACTCTTAATCCAAAGATAATTAATCGATGTATACATTTAATAT